>QZGG01001370.1:0-67955 GCA_006409495.1 Sedum album | reverse complement strand
AGTACTGTGAGTATATAATATATTTTATTTTCGTAGACTAAGTAAATATTTGAGTGATGGCTTGATGGACATGATATATGAAATGATAAATAATATAAACGTATATATGTATATGACTTGTATGATATGAATTGATATGTGTGCATCATTACATACACGAACGACATGCATATGTGATCTTGATGCGTGATTGCACGATGATGTGGTGATTGGCGTGATGCCCTCCGTGGGGCGAAGCACGATGATATGGTGGTGATTGGCGTGATGCCCTCCGTGGGGCGAAGCACGAAGATATGATATGGCGGTATGACCCGCACTCTGATATGATGGTCCGGACCGGCAGTGACGACTGCCCACAGACATGACATACATTTGCATACACGCATTATGCATCATTATCTGTATATGTGTATTTGAGTATGTGATATGAAAAATATGAGTAAAATGAATTAAAGAACGTAAACCAAACGTTAATAAAGTATGTTATGTATTCACTGAGTCTTTTGACTCACCCCGTTATTTTCCCTCATTTTTACAGATAAGTGATAGTGCTAGTACGAGATTCGTCATCAGTCGTAGCTGAGGAGCTTACGTTTGACGTACGGTGCCATCACAGTAGTCTTCCTTATTTATTTCTTCTGTTCTAGACATTTTCTGTTTTAGCTAGTATTGCTCCGTTGTACTCAGAGTTTAGTGACAGAGTCTGTTTACTCATTGCTTCCGCTATACTGTCTCATTTTTAGTTATTACTGTTATTGAATATGAAATTGATAATTTCTGAGGCTTGCTTGACCGTTGGTCTTGCGCCGGTCTCGATCTTTAGTTTTGGGTCGTGACAAAGTTGGTAGTCAGAGCATAGGTTCCTTTCTTTCAGTACACGGAGCTAGGACTAAGTAGAATTTTGATTACGGAGGTGAAGCGCGCCATCGCCGTAAACAACGTTCTGCAAAGACCTTTAGGAAACTTCTGTCTCATTGAAATTCCGATTCTCGTATCTGATCACCCGAATTTATTCTTATAGGTTGAGATGGCACCTACAACCCGTAGTACGTCTCGTGGTCGTTCTACTAGCACTAATGGAAGGGATGGCGATAATGTTCGCAATATCAGGAATCGCCCTCCTGTACCCCGTATGGCTCATTCAGGCACTAACTCTAGAGGTGTAGATATTCCACCGCCTGTTGCTCGTACATCGACAAATGATCAGGCACGAGACGAGCAAGCTAACCCACCCCAGCATACATTGACTGATGTGATGAATAGCATTGCGGGTCTTACTCAGGTGTTACATGGACTGGTACAACAAGGAGCTGCTCATGCACAGCCACAGCCGAGTTCTACATCACTTAGCACCAGTGGTGATTCTACTCAGCATCCTGTTCAGACTGGACATCGTCAGACAGATGATGGAGGAGTTAAGTTGGATGAGTTTCTTCGACATCAGCCTCCTAGTTTCTGTGGAAAAGATGTGAAGGAGGATCCAGAAGAATTCATTGACATGTTAGAGCGGCTTTTCGAAGCCATGCATTGTCCGAGTTGGAGATCGGTTGAGTTGGCCTCGTTCAGACTGCGTGGAGTAGCGTATACATGGTTTCGTAGTGTGAGGTCTGCCAGAGGTGCTGACCAATCTGCCATGGAGTGGGAGGAGTTCAAGACTCTATTTTTAGACAGATACTTACCTGACAGCGCGAAAGACGCAAAGGCCAGAGAGTTTGAGGAGTTGAGGCAGGGGAACATGACAGTTACAGAGTATGATCATAAGTTTACAGCTTTATCCGTTTATGCTCCTCATCTTGTACCGACTGAGGCTATGCGCATTAAGCGCTTTATTTCTGGATTACGTCATGGTATTTCTCGACTTTTGGTTGGCACGCACTATACGAGCTTTTCTAAGGTTGCGGACATAGCTCGACAGATTGAGGATGGTGACATATCAGCTAGAGCCTCACGAGACCAGAGGAAGAGGCATCGTGATACTGATACAGAGGAGAGTCAGCATCGACGTGGGGTGTTCAGAGGGGTAGATCTCAGTATACACAGAGAGGAGGACATCATTCTCAGATGACTCGCAGTGACAGTGAGACAGTTTCTCGCACTTCCAGGCAGCCTCAGTCTATGTCCCGTGGTGGTACTCAGCGTCCTGGTCTACTTCATCTTACCAGAGACAACCTTGTGGAACTTGTGGTCGTCCTCATGAAGGAGTTTGTTATAAGGAGACTGGAGCTTGTTTTGGCTGTGGCCAGTTGGACATCGTGTGAGTCAGTGTCCAGCTCGTACTAGCGTCCACCATATTGCATCTCGACCAGCTCATTCTCATACTTCAGTCGTCTATCCTACTGATCAGATAGTTGATGTTGGAGGTCAGTATGCTCCTATTGCACCAGTAGTCCATCAGAGAGGTAGAGATGTTAGGGGAGCTTTGACTCATGCTGAGGTTAGCCGAGCCCAGGTACCAGATGGGAGAGCTCAGGCTAGGGTCTTTGCATTGACTCCACAGGATGCTCAGGCATCAAACGCAGTGGCTACAGGTACCTTACTAGTGTTTGATATTGATGCTTCCGTGTTATTTGATCCTGGTTCGACACACTCATTTATTTCTCCACATTTTGCTAAACTGTTATCAATATCACCTACGCCGCTTGAGACACCTCTAGAGGTATCTACACCACTTGGTGGTCGCATTGGAGCTGATTTGGTGTATCGTTCTAGTCCTACTTTGGTCGGAGATCGTGTTTTGTATGCTGACTTGATTATACTTGACATGTTAGACTTTGACGTTATTCTTGGCATGGATTGGCTTTCCACGTATTATGCCACTCTTGACTGTCGAGAGAAGACGATTGTATTTCGTATTCCTGGCGAGGCGGAATTTACCTTTGTATGTGATATGAGACCTCTGTTTCCATATGTAATATCAGCTCTAAAGGCTGAGAAGTTATTAGGCAGAGGTGGTCATGCTTATCTGGCTATGGTAGTAGATCATGAGATTCGCAATCAGGAGCTTTCGGTAGATGTCTTACCTGTTGTGTCGAGTTTCGTGATGTGTTTCCAGAGGACTTACCTGGACTTCCGCCAGTAAGAGATGTGGAGTTTTGCATTGATGTGATTCCTGGAACCGATCCTATTTCGATTGCTCCTTATCGAATGGCTCCAGCTGAACTAAAGGAGTTAAAGACTCAGTTGCAGGATTTACTTGATAAGGGTTTTGTCCGCCCTAGTGTGTCTCCTTGGGGTGCTCCTGTTTTGTTTGTGAAGAAGAAAGACGGATCCATGAGACTTTGCATTGACTATCGACAGCTGAACAAGGTGACAGTGAAGAATAAGTACCCGTTACCGAGGATTGATGACCTATTTGACCAGTTGCAGGGAGCACGATATTTTTCGAAGATTGATTTACGTTCTGGCTATCATCAGCTTCGGATTAGAGATCGGGATATCCCGAAGACAGCATTTCGTACTCGTTATGGACACTATGAGTTTTTGGTGATGTCATTTGGACTCACAAATGCTCCGGCTGCTTTTATGGGGATGATGAACGCGACGTTTCGGGAGTTTCTTGACAGATTCGTCATTGTTTTTATTGATGATATTTTGGTATATTCAAAAACAGAGGAGGAGCATAGAGAGCATCTGAGGCAGGTTTTGCAGAGGTTGCGAGAGCATAAGCTATATGCTAAGTTCTCCAAGTGCGAGTTCTGGTTAGATAGCATCGCCTTTCTTGGGCATATTGTTTCTGGTGAGGGAGTGAAGGTTGATCCTTCAAAGGTTGCAGCGATTCAGCAGTGGTGTACTCCGACGTCAGTAGCTGAGATTCGTAGCTTTCTGGGGTTAGCTGGATATTATCGCCGTTTTGTACAGGATTTCTCGCGTATAGCTGCACCCATGACTCGTCTGACTCAGAAAGGGGTTAAGTTCGAATGGTCAGAGGATTGTGCACAGAGTTTTCAGAGATTGAAAGATGCCCTGATGACAGCTCCTATTTTGACTCTTCCTTCTGGGACAGGTGGATTTACTGTATACTGTGATGCTTCGAGAGTTGGTTTGGGATGTGTTTTGATGCAACATGGTCGAGTAATTGCTTATGCTTCTCGTCAGTTGAAGAAGCACGAGCACAATTATCCGACTCATGATCTTGAGCTAGCAGCAGTTGTGTTTGCTCTAAAGATGTGGCGACATTATTTATATGGAGAATCGTTTGAGGTGTATACAGATCACAAGAGTTTAAAGTACATTTTCAGTCAGAAGGATTTGAATCTCAGACAGCGCAGATGGGTAGAGTTGTTGAGTGATTATGACTTCACCATTTCTTATCATTCAGGGAAAGCTAACGTTGTAGCTGATGCTCTCAGTAGGAAGTCTATGGGTAGTCTGACACACATTCCAGTAGAGAAGAGAGGACTTGTCAGAGACTTGACAGCTTTCAGAGTAGTGGGGTCGCTTTGGATGTTCTAGGAGATGGAGGATTACATGCACATTTGCGGATTGCTCCTACATTATCTTCCAGGATTAGAGAAGCTCAGGCTTCTGATGGCAAGTTAAAGAAGTTGATCGAGGAAGTTAGAGAAGGAAAGCACAAAGAGTTCAGATTGGATGATGATGGTGCTCTTAGATTTGGAGATCGACTTTGTGTACCAAGGAACGGACCTTTTCGTTCTGAGATTTTGAGAGAGGCGCATTGTGCGGCATATGCTATGCATCCAGGGGCGACTAAAATGTATCGTGGCCTTAGAGATTTTTACTGGTGGGGCGGTATGAAAAAGGACATTGTCAGATTTGTTTCTAAGTGTTTGACTTGTCAGCAAGTAAAGGCAGAACATCAGAGACCAGCTGGTTTGCTTCAGAATATTGAGATACCAGAGTGGAAGTGGGAACGAATAGCTATGGATTTTGTTACTGGTCTACCTCGTACCAGTAAGGGTTTTGATTCTGTATGGGTGATAGTCGATAGACTCACGAAGTCAGCGCACTTTATTCCTGTGAAGACTAGCTATTCAGCTGATCAGTATGCCCGCGTTTATTTGAGTGAGATAGTCCGACTACATGGGGTACCAGTATCCATTATTTCTGATCGTGGTTCACAGTTTACATCTAGATTTTGGAGATCACTTCAGGAGGCTCTGGGAACGAAATTACATTTGAGTACTGCTTTTCACCCTCAGACAGATGGACAGTCAGAGAGGACGATTCAGACTTTGGAGGACATGTTGAGGGCCTGTGTTATGGACTTTAAGGGTAGTTGGGATCGCTACACACCGCTGATGGAGTTTGCTTATAATAACAGTTATCATTCCAGCATTCAGATGGCACCTTTTGAGGCGTTATATGGCCGGAAGTGCAGGTCACCCATTGGTTGGTTTGAGTTGGGAGAGAGGAGACTGATTGGACCAGATATAGTGCAAGATGCTAATGAAAAAGTTCGTAAGATTCGTGATAGACTGCTAGCTGCACAGAGTCGACAGAAATCATATGCTGATCCTAAGCGTAGAGATTTGATACTTCAGGCTGGTGATAATGTCTTTCTCAGAGTGTCACCTATGAAAGGTGTTATGAGATTTGGAAAGAAAGGAAAGCTTAGCCCCCGATTTATTGGCCCATTTGAGATACTGGAGAGGGTTGGAAACGTGGCTTACCGACTAGCTTTACCTCCGGAGTTGAATAATGTACATCCAGTTTTTCATGTCTCACAGCTTCGTAAATACATTGGGGATCCGAATCATGTCTTACAGTATGATAAGTTTCCAGTTGATGACACTTTATCGTATGATGAGGAGCCTATAGCTATCCTGGATAGACAAGTCAGGAAGTTACGGAACAAAGAGGTAGTGTCTGTTAAGGTCTTATGGAAAAATCACACGGCTGCTGAAGCTACTTGGGAAGTGGAGAATGACATGAAAGAGCTATATCCTCATCTTTTTAAGACTCAAGGTACATTTATTTAAATTCGAGGACGAATTTTTTTAAAAAGGAGGGTAGAATGTTATATCTACTTTAAATTATTTATAAAAGTAGATATAAGTTTAATTTAAACCAAATTTGAGAGTTCAAATTAGGAAGTGTCGGTTATAAGCATGTGGGGACTTGGTCAATTTTGTTGGAAGTGATAAGCCACGTCTTCCTATTTGATCTCACCTGATATTTAGATTTGATAACCCTTAAATTAAATCCATAAAGCATCAAAATACTTGTGTGACTAATCTCAAAGTTTGGAGCAGCCGGTGCGTGTGACTTTCCTTCTGGAATTTGAGAAGTGATGAGTGGCAAGTGGTGAACCACGTGTGAAAGCTAGGTAAGAAAGTGGTTTTTATTTATTGAGTAATTACATCACAAACACGATCTGTTGATGAGAGCTGCATGGTTTTAGAATTTAGAGAAAGAACAAAGACTACTGATCAAGGATTGAAGGGGACTTTACCAATAAATTATCTATTTTCGAAAGGTGAGTTAATCCTCTCCCCGCATGAGTTTACTTAATTGATCGATTTGGTATTGGTTTTATGAATCATTGAAACGTGTGATGGACATGTAATGCTAGACATAGGTTTAGGGATAGGACAGTAAAAGGAAGGGTAAGGAAACCTTTTGACTGGTGGTAAAGACAAATAGCTAGGTTGGAAATTTGCATTGATAAGTGATGTGGCCGTGATATCTTGATATTTATTACGAATGGGATGGTTTAATTTGACAGTTGATTTCCGGAAATTTGTACATGGTCAGTACAATAGTATTCATATTGATGGTAATTATGTTAAGTGTCAGGTGGTCGCAGCAAACTAAATCGAGAAAATTTGGCGTAGTTGAGCTTCATTCGGTGCATCCAGTACTGTGAGTATATAATATATTTTATTTTCGTAGACTAAGTAAATGTTTGAGTGATGGCTTGATGGACATGATATATGAAATGATAAATAATATAAACGTATATATGTATATGACTTGTATGATATGAATTGATATATGTGCATCATTACATACACGACACGACATGCATATGTGATCTGGTGGTGATTGGCGTGATGCCCTCCGTGGGGCGAAGCACGATGATATGGTGGTGATTGGCGTGATGCCCTCCGTGGGGCGAAGCACGAAGATATGATATGGCGGTATGACCCGCACTCTGATATGATGGTCCGGACCGGCAGTGACGACTGCCCACAGACATGACATACATTTGCATACACGCATTATGCATCATTATCTGTATATGTGTATTTGAGTATGTGATATGAAAAATATGAGTAAAATGAATTAAAGAACGTAAACCAAACGTTAATAAAGTATGTTATGTATTCACTGAGTCTTTTGACTCACCCCGTTATTTTCCCTCATTTTTACAGATAAGTGATAGTGCTAGTACGAGATTCGTCATCAGTCGTAGCTGAGGAGCTTACGTTTGACGTACGGTGCCATCAATAGTCTTCCTATTTATTTCTTCTGTTCTAGACATTTTCTGTTTTAGCTAGTATTGCTCCGTTGTACTCAGAGTTTATGACAGAGTCTGTTTACTTATTCTTCCGCTATACTGTCTCATTTTTAGTTATTACTGTTATTGAATATGAAATTGATAATTTCTGAGGCTTGCTTGACCGTTGGTCTTGCGCCGGTCTCGATCTTTAGTTTTGGGTCGTGACAAAGTTGGTAGTCAGAGCATAGGTTTCTTTCTTTTAGTACACGGAGCTAGGACTAAGTAGAATTTTGATTACGGAGGTGAAGCGCGCCACCCGTAAACAACGTTCTGCAAACCTTTAGGAAACTTCTGTCTCATTGAAATTCTGATTCTCGTATCTGATCACCCGAATTTATTCTTATAGGTTGAGATGGCACCTACAACCCGTAGTACGTCTCGTGGTCGTTCTACTAGCACTAATGGAAGGGATGGAGATAATGTTCGCAATATTAGGAATCGCCCTCCTGTACCCCGTATGGCTCATTCAGGCACTAACTCTAGAGGTGTAGATATTCCACCGCCTGTTGCTCGTACATCGACAAATGATCAGGCACGAGACGAGCAAGCTAAGCATACATTGACTGATGTGATGAATAGCATTGCGGGTCTTACTCAGGTGTTACATGGACTGGTACAACAAGGAGCTGCTCATGCACAGCCACAGCCGAGTTCTACATCACTTAGCACCAGTGGTGATTCTACTCAGCATCCTGTTCAGACTGGACATCGTCAGACAGATGATGGAGGAGTTAAGTTGGATGAGTTTCTTCGACATCAGCCTCCTAGTTTCTGTGGAAAAGATGTGAAGGAGGATCCAGAAGAATTCATTGACATGTTAGAGCGGCTTTTCGAAGCCATGCATTGTCCGAGTTGGAGATCGGTTGAGTTGGCCTCGTTCAGACTGCGTGGAGTAGCGTATACATGGTTTCGTAGTGTGAGGTCTGCCAGAGGTGCTGACCAATCTGCCATGGAGTGGGAGGAGTTCAAGACTCTATTTTTAGACAGATACTTACCTGACAGCGCGAAAGACGCAAAGGCCAGAGAGTTTGAGGAGTTGAGGCAGGGGAACATGACAGTTACAGAGTATGATCATAAGTTTACAGCTTTATCCGTTTATGCTCCTCATCTTGTACCGACTGAGGCTATGCGCATTAAGCGCTTTATTTCTGGATTACGTCATGGTATTTCTCGACTTTTGGTTGGCACGCACTATACGAGCTTTTCTAAGGTTGCTGACATAGCTCGACAGATTGAGGATGGTGACATATCAGCTAGAGCCTCACGAGACCAGAGGAAGAGGCATCGTGATACTGATACAGAGGAGAGTCAGCATCGACGTGGAGGTGTTCAGAGGGGTAGATCTCAGTATACACAGAGAGGAGGACATCATTCTCAGATGACTCGCAGTGACAGTGAGACAGTTTCTCGCACTTCCAGGCAGCCTCAGTCTATGTCCCGTGGTGGTACTCAGCGTCCTGGTGCTACTTCATCTTACCAGAGACAACCTTGTGGAACTTGTGGTCGTCCTCATGAAGGAGTTTGTTATAAGGAGACTGGAGCTTGTTTTGGCTGTGGCCAGTTGGGACATCGTGTGAGTCAGTGTCCAGCTCGTACCGCTAGCGTCCACCATATTGCATCTCGACCAGCTCATTCTCATACTTCAGTCGTCTATCCTACTGATCAGATAGTTGATGTTGGAGGTCAGTATGCTCCTATTGCACCAGTAGTCCATCAGGAGGTAGAGATGTTAGGGGAGCTTTGACTCATGCTGAGGTTAGCCGAGCCCAGGTACCAGATGGGAGAGCTCAGGCTAGGGTCTTTGCATTGACTCCACAGGATGCTCAGGCATCAAACGCAGTGGCTACAGGTACCTTACTAGTGTTTGATATTGATGCTTCCGTGTTATTTGATCCTGGTTCGACACACTCATTTATTTCTCCACATTTTGCTAAACTGTTATCAATATCACCTACGCCGCTTGAGACACCTCTAGAGGTATCTACACCACTTGGTGGTCGCATTGGAGCTGATTTGGTGTATCGTTCTAGTCCTACTTTGGTCGGAGATCGTGTTTTGTATGCTGACTTGATTATACTTGACATGTTAGACTTTGACGTTATTCTTGGCATGGATTGGCTTTCCACGTATTATGCCACTCTTGACTGTCGAGAGAAGACGATTGTATTTCGTATTCCTGGCGAGGCGGAATTTACCTTTGTATGTGATATGAGACCTCTGTTTCCATATGTAATATCAGCTCTAAAGGCTGAGAAGTTATTAGGCAGAGGTGGTCATGCTTATCTGGCTATGGTAGTAGATCATGAGATTCGTAATCAGGAGCTTTCGGTAGATGTCTTACCTGTTGTGTCTGAGTTTCGTGATGTGTTTCCAGAGGACTTACCTGGACTTCCGCCAGTAAGAGATGTGGAGTTTTGCATTGATGTGATTCCTGGAACCGACCTATTTCGATTGCTCCTTATCGAATGGCTCCAGCTGAACTAAAGGAGTTAAAGACTCAGTTGCAGGATTTACTTGATAAGGGTTTTGTCCGCCCTAGTGTGTCTCCTTGGGGTGCTCCTGTTTTGTTTGTGAAGAAGAAAGACGGATCCATGAGACTTTGCATTGACTATCGACAGCTGAACAAGGTGACAGTGAAGAATAAGTACCCGTTACCGAGGATTGATGACCTATTTGACCAGTTGCAGGGAGCACGATATTTTTCGAAGATTGATTTACGTTCTGGCTATCATCAGCTTCGGATTAGAGATCGGGATATCCCGAAGACAGCATTTCGTACTCGTTATGGACACTATGAGTTTTTGGTGATGTCATTTGGACTCACAAATGCTCCGGCTGCTTTTATGGGGATGATGAACGCGACGTTTCGGGAGTTTCTTGACAGATTCGTCATTGTTTTTATTGATGATATTTTGGTATATTCAAAAACAGAGGAGGAGCATAGAGAGCATCTGAGGCAGGTTTTGCAGAGGTTGCGAGAGCATAAGCTATATGCTAAGTTCTCCAAGTGCGAGTTCTGGTTAGATAGCATCGCCTTTCTTGGGCATATTGTTTCTGGTGAGGGAGTGAAGGTTGATCCTTCAAAGGTTGCAGCGATTCAGCAGTGGTGTACTCCCACGTCAGTAGCTGAGATTCGTAGCTTTCTGGGGTTAGCTGGATATTATCGCCGTTTTGTACAGGATTTCTCGCGTATAGCTGCACCCATGACTCGTCTGACTCAGAAAGGGGTTAAGTTCGAATGGTCAGAGGATTGTGCACAAGTTTTCAGAGATTGAAAGATGCCCTGATGACAGCTCCTATTTTGACTCTTCCTTCTGGCACAGGTGGATTTACTGTATACTGTGATGCTTCGAGAGTTGGTTTGGGATGTGTTTTGATGCAACATGGTCGAGTAATTGCTTATGCTTCTCGTCAGTTGAAGAAGCACGAGCACAATTATCCGACTCATGATCTTGAGCTAGCAGCAGTTGTGTTTGCTCTAAAGATGTGGCGACATTATTTATATGGAGAATCGTTTGAGGTGTATACAGATCACAAGAGTTTAAAGTACATCTTCAGTCAGAAGGATTTGAATCTCAGACAGCGCAGATGGGTAGAGTTGTTGAGTGATTATGACTTCACCATTTCTTATCATTCAG
Organism: Sedum album; assembly: GCA_006409495.1. Classification (NCBI taxonomy): domain Eukaryota; kingdom Viridiplantae; phylum Streptophyta; class Magnoliopsida; order Saxifragales; family Crassulaceae; genus Sedum; species Sedum album. The sequence continues at coordinate 56,855 of QZGG01001370.1, read as the reverse complement.
GGAAAGCTAACGTTGTAGCTGATGCTCTCAGTAGGAAGTCTATGGGTAGTCTGACACACATTCCAGTAGAGAAGAGAGGACTTGTCAGAGACTTGACAGCTTTACAGAGTAGTGGGGTCGCTTTGGATGTTCTAGGAGATGGAGGATTACATGCACATTTGCGGATTGCTCCTACATTATCTTCCAGGATTAGAGAAGCTCAGGCTTCTGATGGCAAGTTAAAGAAGTTGATCGAGGAAGTTAGAGAAGGAAAGCACAAAGAGTTCAGATTGGATGATGATGGTGCTCTTAGATTTGGAGATCGACTTTGTGTACCAAGGAACGGACCTTTTCGTTCTGAGATTTTGAGAGAGGCGCATTGTGCGGCATATGCTATGCATCCAGGGGCGACTAAAATGTATCGTGGCCTTAGAGATTTTTACTGGTGGGGCGGTATGAAAAAGGACATTGTCAGATTTGTTTCTAAGTGTTTGACTTGTCAGCAAGTAAAGGCAGAACATCAGAGACCAGCTGGTTTGCTTCAGAATATTGAGATACCAGAGTGGAAGTGGGAACGAATAGCTATGGATTTTGTTACTGGTCTACCTCGTACCAGTAAGGGTTTTGATTCTGTATGGGTGATAGTCGATAGACTCACGAAGTCAGCGCACTTTATTCCTGTGAAGACTAGCTATTCAGCTGATCAGTATGCCCGCGTTTATTTGGATGAGATAGTCCGACTACATGGGGTACCAGTATCCATTATTTCTGATCGTGGTTCACAGTTCACATCTAGATTTTGGAGATCACTTCAGGAGGCTCTGGAACGAAATTACATTTGAGTACTGCTTTTCACCCTCAGACAGATGGACAGTCAGAGAGGACGATTCAGACTTTGGAGGACATGTTGAGGGCCTGTGTTATGGACTTTAAGGGTAGTTGGGATCGCTACACACCGCTGATGGAGTTTGCTTATAATAACAGTTATCATTCCAGCATTCAGATGGCACCTTTTGAGGCGTTATATGGCCGGAAGTGCAGGTCACCCATTGGTTGGTTTGAGTTGGGAGAGAGGAGACTGATTGGACCAGATATAGTGCAAGATGCTAATGAAAAAGTTCGTAAGATTCGTGATAGACTGCTAGCTGCACAGAGTCGACAGAAATCATATGCCGATCCTAAGCGTAGAGATTTGATACTTCAGGCTGGTGATAATGTCTTTCTCAGAGTGTCACCTATGAAAGGTGTTATGAGATTTGGAAAGAAAGGAAAGCTTAGCCCCCGATTTATTGGCCCATTTGAGATACTGGAGAGGGTTGGAAACGTGGCTTACCGACTAGCTTTACCTCCGGAGTTGAATAATGTACATCCAGTTTTTCATGTCTCACAGCTTCGTAAATACATTGGGGATCCGAATCATGTCTTACAGTATGATAAGTTTCCAGTTGATGACACTTTATCGTATGATGAGGAGCCTATAGCTATCCTGGATAGACAAGTCAGGAAGTTACGGAACAAAGAGGTAGTGTCTGTTAAAGTCTTATGGAAAAATCACACAGATGCTGAAGCTACTTGGGAAGTGGAGAATGACATGATTAAGCTATATCCTCATCTTTTTAAGACTCAAGGTACATTTATTTAAATTCGAGGACGAATTTTTTGACGGAGGGTAGAATATTACGACTTATGTTTTTATAAGTTAGTGGGCCAAACCCATTACAAAAGTTTTGGGGCTCATTGCTTACCACGAGTATAAATTTGCAGCATCAGTAGAAAATAAAAACCCTACATCAATTCCTGACCTAGAACCCGGCGAACAGCAGTGGAACAATTAAGGTTGTGATTGTCAGGTTAGTATAATATTCTCAATGGAACATCATGTGCTTTATGCCTATTGTAACTTATAAGCTACCTAGATTATGAGCTGGAAGCCTTTTTGTGTTTATTTTAGGGACCCGCAGACCTCCTCCTCTCATTATCAAGCATCCGTTTAAATTATAATTTTTTTGGTAAGTGCCTATTCCCTATTGATGATGAAAAGCTTATGTGAGATTCGAGGATGTTGATGGAAGCTACTGTTGGATGAGTAGAGGACACATACTTTTACTTTATGATTTTAGTATATCCATGTTTAGCATAAGAGTATGTTATAAACATGTGACTATATTTTGAGAAAGAGGCTTGAATTATTGAATCGTGTGATTGACATTTAATGCTAGACTTAGGTTTAGGGATAGGATAGTTGAAGAAAGGGTATGGAAACCTTTTCACTGGTGGCAACGACAAATAGCTAGGTTGGAAATTTGCTTTGATAAGTGGTGTGGCCGTGATATCTTGATATTTATTATGAATAGAATTGGTTTAATTTGACAGTTGATTTCCGGAAATTTGTACATGGTCAGTACAATAGTATTCCTATTGATGGTAATTATGTTAAGTGTCAGGTGGTCGCAGCAAACTAAATCGAGAAAATTTGGCGTAGTTGAGCTTCATTCGGTGCATCCAGTACAGTGAGTATATAATATATTTTATTTTCGTAGACTAAGTAAATATTTGAGTGATGGCTTGATGGACATGATATATGAAATGATAAATAATATAAACGTATATATGTATATGACTTGTATGATATGAATTGATATGTGTGCATCATTACATACACGACACGACATGCATATGTGATCTGGTGGTGATTGGCGTGATGCCCTCCGTGGGGCGAAGCACGATGATATGGTGGTGATTGGCGTGATGCCCTCCGTGGGGCGAAGCACGAAGATATGATATGGCGGTATGACCCGCACTCTGATATGATGGTCCGGACCGGCAGTGACGACTGCCCACAGACATGACATACATTTGCATACACGCATTATGCATCATTATCTGTATATGTGTATTTGAGTATGTGATATGAAAAATATGAGTAAAATGAATTAAAGAACGTAAACCAAACGTTAATAAAGTATGTTATGTATTCACTGAGTCTTTTGACTCACCCCGTTATTTTCCCTCATTTTTACAGATAAGTGATAGTGCTAGTACGAGATTCGCCATCAGTCGTAACTGAGGAGCTTACGTTTGACGTACGGTGCCATCAACTTAGCCTTCCGTATTTATTTCTTCTGTCTTAGACATTTTCTGTTTTAGTTAGTATTGCTCCGTTGTACTCAGAGTTTATTGACAGAGTCTGTTTACTTAATTACTTCCGCTATACTGTCTCATTTTTAGTTACTACTGGTATTGAATATGAAATTGATAATTTTTGAGGCTTGCTTGACCGTTGGTCTTGCGCCGGTCTCGATCTTTAGTTTTGGGTCGTGACAGTACGTGACTGTGAATGATAGGAGTAACACTAGAATAGGCAGTAGCTACCTTGACCGGATTCGTTATTGACTAGACTAGATTGAGTAATAATATCATACAGACTTTGACCGAAATGTATGTGTAGGTTATTAAGCTGTGACAGGACCTTAACCTACGTGGACAATTATATCATGTACCTTTAGCGACCGAGGACAAACATAGAATTCATAGTGAAGAATCTGAACCGAGCTCATCTCAAGCATAGTTATTTGCATCTTTTATACCTACTTTATGTGTGTGCGCCAGTTACACTTGCGCAGCAGTTTTTCTTTCTTTTAATTGTTTCACTCACGCACCTGTAGTTGAAAAGAGACTTCCACCGTTGAATTTTAGTTTGTAGTTGAAAAGAGACTTCCACCGTTGAATTTTAGTTTGTAGTTGAAAAGAGACTTCCACCGTTCCCTGTGGATTCGACCCCAGCTTACCAATACTATACTAGTAGGAGAGCCGGGATAAATTTGCAGCACTCAACGACGTGCTCGTCAAATTTTGGCGCCGTTGCCGGGGAGCGGCTAGAGAAGTTTTCTTTTCTTTTCTTTTCCTTTGTTATTTACTTTTCGTTTTCTTATATAAAAAAAAATCCAAAAAAATTAGTTACGTTTAATTTTGCTGTTGTTTTTGTTATGCATGGAAGATTTTGGTGAGAACAGTGTGATCGGCAGACGCATGGACAACACGCCAGACGCGCCAGGGCGCAACGCCGATAACGTCTTCTCTCGCCTACACCCTGCCGAACTCGATGCACTCAGAAGAGAACTACGCAGAGACCTAGAGTTCAGAGGGGATGCTGAATTGCCGAGACAGGACAACCAGCTGAATAATAATGTGGACGTACGTGCGCCACCACCTGTCGCGCGCGTACCTGCTCAACCTGTGGCGCGCCGCACCATTAAGGAGATGTCTCAGGCGGTTAATCAGCCATGGTGCATCGTACTGCCCCCAAGGAGCTTGTTCACTACATACCAAAGTTCCATGGTATGCCTAGTGAGAACCCAGTCAAACACGTCAGAGAGTTCGTGGCCATTTGTGAGAATATGAGGAATGGGAACGAGGATCATGAGTTGCTGAAGTTGAGAGCTTTCCCATTCTCGCTTTGTGATTCAGCTCGACAATGGTTAATGGGACTAGCTCCGGGTTCAATAAGGACATGGCCCGAGTTACAAGAACGGTTTCTAGATAAGTTTTATCCCGCGGCCAAAGTATCACTGCTACGTAGAGAACTAGCTGCGCCGAAACAGTTGCATGGAGAGTCATTATCAGAGTATTACGAGCGGTTCAGGGAACTTGAAGCGAACTGCTACAATCACGGACTCCCACAACATGTGCTGATTGAGAACTTCCTCAACGGATTAACTGAGATGGAACTCAGGTTGTTGAACGCTTGCGCAGGAGGCAACGTGAGGAATATGTACCCAGAGGATGTTTGGAAGCTGATAGAGGACACTGCGGACCAAGTCAGATATCAAGTGTCGCTAGAGAACAAACGCACCAGATCACTGCATCAGGTAGACGTAACCGGAGAGATCAAAGAACTGAAGGATATGATGCAGAAGCTAATGATGAAATAAAGCGCCGATGTTAGACCATGCGAATTCTGTCACGCCACAGATCACCAGACTGACGCATGCCCCTCCCTATTCGAAGAACACGCAGATGTTAATGCAGTAGGAGTATGGAATATTTGACAAGCTAGGCAAGGACAACCTAGATTTGGATTAGCTGAGAATGGGTTTAGTTGGAAGAACGACCAGAATTTCCAAAGGCCGCGCGCTGACTGGCGCGCGCAACCTAATGTATCCACTGGCGCGCGACCTTACGCGCCAGCTGCTTCCTACAACCCACCACACAGACGCACTGAAAGGCAAACGCGGAGTGCTCAACCACCAAAGAATTCGTTTAGAGGAAATAGTTGGTCAGTTGGCTGAAACCGTAAGCAAGAATCAGGAGCAGAACGAGAGGCGTTTCGCTCTGATTGAAAATCAGTTAACACAAATCTCTGAAACCGTGACCGAGATCTCAAATAACAGGAAAGCAGTGAAAAGCCAGAGTGCAGAATGGTGTCAACGCAGTATTACTTAGATCAGGAAAGGAAACATCAGGTGCGCCAGAGACCACTCGCGCCAAGAAAAGCGCGCACGCGCAGAATAATAGTTCACCGCCAGAATCCAGCGCACCAGTTGCAGAAACAGAGGAACCATCTAGCAGCAACGTACCACTTCCTTTCCCTGCCCCGAGCAATAAACCTAAGAAAACCGAGCTAGATCAAGAGCTATATGACCTGTTCAGCAAGGTGGAAATCAACATTCCACTTATAGATGCACTGAAACAAATCCCCAGGTATGCAAAATTTCTTAAGGATTTATGCACAAACAGAAGATAGGAAAGGAGGAAAGAAAGAGCAAGTGCAGCTGAACGCTAACGCCTCTGCAATCGTGCAACACAAGGTACCACCTAAATGCCGAGATCCAGGTACGTTCACTATACCATGTACCATTGGTAATTCTGTAGTGGATAATTGCATGATAGACTTAGGGGCATCAATAAATGTTCTTTATACACATCTCTCCGCATTGGACCACTAAAGCTCGCAGGGTTAACAATCCAACTAGCGGATCGGTCGTGCAAACAACCAGTGGGCATGACTGAAGATGTACTAGTAAGGGTAGGAGAATTGGTGTTTCCAGCCGATTTTTATGTGTTAGAGATGGAAGGAAACGTCTCTACCGACACTGCTCAAGTATTGCTTGGCCGACCCTTTTTGATGACCGCACGAACAAGAATCGACGTATGGAAAGGAACTCTTTGAATGGAAGTCGATGGTGAGGTCATACACTTCAATATATTCAAGGGAATGCAGTTTCCACCTGATGATTCTACAATAAACGCACTGGACGTTATCGATGAAGCAGTGGAAGAGGAGCAGACGCGCCAGACAACTGGCGCATTGTCAGACGCGCACAAAGAAGAAGGGAACACCAGAGCGGACGACTTGAGGTATCTTCTTTCTAGTACTAAATTATGTGTTGCTAAAACGGCTGTCTCTCGTAACATACAGGAATCAAAGATCATACTGAAGCAACTCCCAGAGCATCTAAAGTATGTGTTCTTAGACGACAATGAGACTAAGGCGGTGATTATAAAGAACCAGCTAGAACCTGCTCAAGACACGCGCACTACATACCGCGCGCGCGAAGAGACGCGCCAGAGAACCCGCGCGTCAACTCAATCAGACATTGAAGAAATACCACGGCGTTGACCAAACAAGGTACTGTCGAGCCAGCGACGTTAAACCACGGCACTTCCGGGAGGTAACCCGTGCATTACTATTGCCTTCTTTACTACTTGTGCATAACGTGAGGACACGTTTTTGTTTAAGTGTGGGGGGGTAGTAGTAGAGTTAACTTAGGAGTAGGATTAAATTTTAAATTTTCGTTTTTTTTAGTTTTCATTTTTTAGTTTAACCAAACCGAATGTGAACACATCTCAAGAGGTAACTGCGCGCAAGAAACATTGGCGTGCGCAACCTGTGTGCGTACTCGCGCACCTGTGGTAATTTGTGCTTATATAACATATTCTGAATTTTTGATAATTTTTTCGAATTTTGTGTATCTCTTGAGTGGAATAACGAGGGATGTGGAGTTGATAGAAACGTCCTAGAGAAGCAGTCGACCGAACGAAGCTTGAGGATCGGTTGCATGGTTAGAAGTATTTGTGGTGGTTGGTACTCCGCGCTCAAAGGAATAAGAGCAAGATCAGTCACGCAGATGCCGAAGGTGAAAAACCCTAATTGGCGTGACGAGACGGGAAAACAGACCGTCTTCGTGGAAGTTAGTTGCTCAGGAAGGGGCGCGCGGTTGCAAACGCGCGGTCTGACTTGCGCGCGACTGATCAGAAGCGAGAGCGGGGCGTGGTTCCATAGCTGCTATCCGAAGGCCATGACTGGAAAACGTTCTAGGGAAGAATCAAGATACGGACCAGAAAGAATTATTCAGTTCAAAGTTAAAAGCTCAAAAGGCCGAAACAATGAAAAGAAGAAAAGTGCAACAAAGTGTGTATCAAACTGTCCGAGAACAAAAAGTGAAGCGTCAAAGACGTAAGCTCAGAAACCCTAAGACGCGGATCAGTCATGTACCAGAGAAAGCGAACACGAATAACCATGCAATCGCAACTCAAGAAGAATTCGGTGACCGGTGCTTAAACAGGACTATCTCCCAATCATCCGAATAGATATGCATTCCACAAGAGAGGTAACACAAGGTTTGAATCAATATCATAAATCAGTTGTGTGTTGTATAATCACAGTTGCGCAGGTTGTGAGGGTGGCGCAGACATCTGGCGCAGTAAGTCCAATAATCACGCGTGCGTTACACAAAAGGTAAGGAAGCCGACTTGTTCAGGGACGAACAAGAGTAAGTGTGGGGGATTTGATAGAGCACAGTTGTACGCTACTTTAAGTCCTTTACATTACTCATATTCTAACATATTTCAGTACAAGATTGCGCTTTTGGTGTAGTTTTGTATCTCAGGTCTAAAAGAAGAGTTAGAACAAAAACGCAACAAGAAGGCTGATTTCCAGAACAAAAGACGACAACTTGACAACAAGGACAGAAGACCACTAGCGCGCGAGCACTATGGCGCGCGAGTGTGGGTCGCGCAGAAGACAGCAAAACGGTGACGTCAGCAGACAGCGAGATATCCAGAGCGATGACGTCATCACGCGCGAAGAATATTTCTAAGTTCAGTTTTTGGAGATTATATATTTCCTAAGCTGATTCTTAGAGATATAGATGATTTCCTACAGATATCCTTGCCTAAATATTCGTGGGAACCCTAGAAGGCAAGGCTATAAATATCAAGCTTCATGGAAATCACAGGAGGGATTTTTAGAGAGAGTTGACGGCGCAGAGCAGGACTCAGGCGAGGTCGCGCGCGCAAGCTGTCACGCGAGCCTGACAACGCACCATACAAATTTGTCTTGTTATTTCAGTTGTTATTTAATTATTCTTGAGATGTATTCAATCAGTATGAGTAGCTAAACTCACTGAACTCGGTTTGGATTTTGATCTATGAATAATATGTTTTGAGGTCTTGTTCTTAATTTGCACGATAAGTTTAGTATTGTTATTCCGAACTCAATTGCATGATAATTAGGTTAGACAATTAAGCGAAGCCTTGCACCGCAGACTTAGTTGTAGAATCTTTTATCTATAGTTAAACTATCAGAGGTACGTGACTGTGAATGATAGGAGTAACACTAGAATAGGCAGTAGCTACCTTGACCGGATTCGTTATTGACTAGACTAGATTGAGTAATAATATCATACAGACTTTGACGGAAATGATATGTGTAGGTTATTAAGCTGTGACAGGACCTTAACCTACGTGGACAATTATATCATGTACCTTTAGCGACCGAGGACAAACATAGAATTCATAGTGAAGAATCTGAACCGAGCTCATCTCTAGCATAGGTATTTGCATCTTTTATACCTACTTTCTGTGTGTGCGCCAGTTATACTTGCGCAGCAGTTTTTCTTTCTTTTAATTGTTTCACTCACGCACCTGTAGTTGAAAAGAGACTTCCACCGTTGAATTTTAGTTTGTAGTTGAAAAGAGACTTCCACCGTTGAATTTTAGTTTGTAGTTGAAAAGAGACTTCCACCGTTCCCTGTGGATTCGACCCCAGCTTACCAATACTATACTAGTAGGAGAGCCGGGATAAATTTGCAGCACTCAACGACGTGCTCGTCAAATTTTGGCGCCGTTGCCGGGGAGCGGCTAGAGAAGTTTTCTTTTCTTTTCTTTTCCTTTGTTATTTACTTTTCGTTTTCTTATATAAAAAAAAATCCAAAAAAATTAGTTACGTTTAATTTTGCTGTTGTTTTTGTTATGCATGGAAGATTTTGGTGAGAACAGTGTGATCGGCAGACGCATGGACAACACGCCAGACGCGCCAGGGCGCAACGCCGATAACGTCTTTGCTCGCCTACACCCTGCCGAACTCGATGCACTCAGAAGAGAACTACGCAGAGACCTAGAGTTCAGAGGGGATGCTGAATTGCCGAGACAGGACAACCAGCTGAATAATAATGTGGACGTACGTGCGCCACCACCTGTCGCGCGCGTACCTGCTCAACCTGTGGCGCGCCGCACCATTAAGGAGATGTCTCAGGCGGTTAATCAGCCATGGTGCATCGTACTGCCCCCAAGGAGCTTGTTCACTACATACCAAAGTTCCATGGTATGCCTAGTGAGAACCCAGTCAAACACGTCAGAGAGTTCGTGGCCATTTGTGAGAATATGAGGAATGGGAACGAGGATCATGAGTTGCTGAAGTTGAGAGCTTTCCCATTCTCGCTTTGTGATTCAGCTCGACAATGGTTAATGGGACTAGCTCCGGGTTCAATAAGGACATGGCCCGAGTTACAAGAACGGTTTCTAGATAAGTTTTATCCCGCGGCCAAAGTATCACTGCTACGTAGAGAACTAGCTGCGCCGAAACAGTTGCATGGAGAGTCATTATCAGAGTATTACGAGCGGTTCAGGGAACTTGAAGCGAACTGCTACAATCACGGACTCCCACAACATGTGCTGATTGAGAACTTCCTCAACGGATTAACTGAGATGGAACTCAGGTTGTTGAACGCTTGCGCAGGAGGCAACGTGAGGAATATGTACCCAGAGGATGTTTGGAAGCTGATAGAGGACACTGCGGACCAAGTCAGATATCAAGTGTCGCTAGAGAACAAACGCACCAGATCACTGCATCAGGTAGACGTAACCGGAGAGATCAAAGAACTGAAGGATATGATGCAGAAGCTAATGATGAAACAAAGCGCCGATGTTAGACCATGCGAATTCTGTCACGCCACAGATCACCAGACTGACGCATGCCCCTCCCTATTCGAAGAACACGCAGATGTTAATGCAGTAGGAGTATGGAATATTTGACAAGCTAGGCAAGGACAACCTAGATTTGGATTAGCTGAGAATGGGTTTAGTTGGAAGAACGACCAGAATTTCCAAAGGCCGCGCGCTGACTGGCGCGCGCAACCTAATGTATCCACTGGCGCGCGACCTTACGCGCCAGCTGCTTCCTACAACCCACCACACAGACGCACTGAAAGGCAAACGCGGAGTGCTCAACCACCAAAGAATTCGTTAGAGGAAATAGTTGGTCAGTTGGCTGAAACCGTAAGCAAGAATCAGGAGCAGAACGAGAGGCGTTTCGCTCTGATTGAAAATCAGTTAACACAAATCTCTGAAACCGTGACCGAGATCTCAAATAACAGGAAAGCAGTGAAAGCCAGAGTGCAGAATGGTGTCAACGCAGTATTACTTAGATCAGGAAAGGAAACATCAGGTGCGCCAGAGACCACTCGCGCCAAGAAAAGCGCGCACGCGCAGAATAATAGTTCACCGCCAGAATCCAGCGCACCAGTTGCAGAAACAGAGGAACCATCTAGCAGCAACGTACCACTTCCTTTCCCTGCCCCGAGCAATAAACCTAAGAAAACCGAGCTAGATCAAGAGCTATATGACCTGTTCAGCAAGGTGGAAATCAACATTCCACTTATAGATGCACTGAAACAAATCCCCAGGTATGCAAAATTTCTTAAGGATTTATGCACAAACAGAAGAAGGAAAGGAGGAAAGAAAGAGCAAGTGCAGCTGAACGCTAACGCCTCTGCAATCGTGCAACACAAGGTACCACCTAAATGCCGAGATCCAGGTACGTTCACTATACCATGTACCATTGGTAATTCTGTAGTGGATAATTGCATGATAGACTTAGGGGCATCAATAAATGTTCTTTATACACATCTCTCCGCATTGGACCACTAAAGCTCGCAGGGTTAACAATCCAACTAGCGGATCGGTCGTGCAAACAACCAGTGGGCATGACTGAAGATGTACTAGTAAGGGTAGGAGAATTGGTGTTTCCAGCCGATTTTTATGTGTTAGAGATGGAAGGAAACGTCTCTACCGACACTGCTCAAGTATTGCTTGGCCGACCCTTTTTGATGACCGCACGAACAAGAATCGACGTATGGAAAGGAACTCTTTGAATGGAAGTCGATGGTGAGGTCATACACTTCAATATATTCAAGGGAATGCAGTTTCCACCTGATGATTCTACAATAAACGCACTGGACGTTATCGATGAAGCAGTGGAAGAGGAGCAGACGCGCCAGACAACTGGCGCATTGTCAGACGCGCACAAAGAAGAAGGGAACACCAGAGCGGACGACTTGAGGTATCTTCTTTCTAGTACTAAATTATGTGTTGCTAAAACGGCTGTCTCTCGTAACATACAGGAATCAAAGATCATACTGAAGCAACTCCCAGAGCATCTAAAGTATGTGTTCTTAGACGACAATGAGACTAAGGCGGTGATTATAAAGAACCAGCTAGAACCTGCTCAAGACACGCGCACTACATACCGCGCGCGCGAAGAGACGCGCCAGAGAACCCGCGCGTCAACTCAATCAGACATTGAAGAAATACCACGGCGTTGACCAAACAAGGTACTGTCGAGCCAGCGACGTTAAACCACGGCACTTCCGGGAGGTAACCCGTGCATTACTATTGCCTTCTTTACTACTTGTGCATAACGTGAGGACACGTTTTTGTTTAAGTGTGGGGGGGTAGTAGTAGAGTTAACTTAGGAGTAGGATTAAATTTTAAATTTTCGTTTTTTTTAGTTTTCATTTTTTAGTTTAACCAAACCGAATGTGAACACATCTCAAGAGGTAACTGCGCGCAAGAAACATTGGCGTGCGCAACCTGTGTGCGTACTCGCGCACCTGTGGTAATTTGTGCTTATATAACATATTCTGAATTTTTGATAATTTTTTCGAATTTTGTGTATCTCTTGAGTGGAATAACGAGGGATGTGGAGTTGATAGAAACGTCCTAGAGAAGCAGTCGACCGAACGAAGCTTGAGGATCGGTTGCATGGTTAGAAGTATTTGTGGTGGTTGGTACTCCGCGCTCAAAGGAATAAGAGCAAGATCAGTCACGCAGATGCCGAAGGTGAAAAACCCTAATTGGCGTGACGAGACGGGAAAACAGACCGTCTTCGTGGAAGTTAGTTGCTCAGGAAGGGGCGCGCGGTTGCAAACGCGCGGTCTGACTTGCGCGCGACTGATCAGAAGCGAGAGCGGGGCGTGGTTCCATAGCTGCTATCCGAAGGCCATGACTGGAAAACGTTCTAGGGAAGAATCAAGATACGGACCAGAAAGAATTATTCAGTTCAAAGTTAAAAGCTCAAAAGGCCGAAACAATGAAAAGAAGAAAAGTGCAACAAAGTGTGTATCAAACTGTCCGAGAACAAAAAGTGAAGCGTCAAAGACGTAAGCTCAGAAACCCTAAGACGCGGATCAGTCATGTACCAGAGAAAGCGAACACGAATAACCATGCAATCGCAACTCAAGAAGAATTCGGTGACCGGTGCTTAAACAGGACTATCTCCCAATCATCCGAATAGATATGCATTCCACAAGAGAGGTAACACAAGGTTTGAATCAATATCATAAATCAGTTGTGTGTTGTATAATCACAGTTGCGCAGGTTGTGAGGGTGGCGCAGACATCTGGCGCAGTAAGTCCAATAATCACGCGTGCGTTACACAAAAGGTAAGGAAGCCGACTTGTTCAGGGACGAACAAGAGTAAGTGTGGGGGATTTGATAGAGCACAGTTGTACGCTACTTTAAGTCCTTTACATTACTCATATTCTAACATATTTCAGTACAAGATTGCGCTTTTGGTGTAGTTTTGTATCTCAGGTCTAAAAGAAGAGTTAGAACAAAAACGCAACAAGAAGGCTGATTTCCAGAACAAAAGACGACAACTTGACAACAAGGACAGAAGACCACTAGCGCGCGAGCACTATGGCGCGCGAGTGTGGGTCGCGCAGAAGACAGCAAAACGGTGACGTCAGCAGACAGCGAGATATCCAGAGCGATGACGTCATCACGCGCGAAGAATATTTCTAAGTTCAGTTTTTGGAGATTATATATTTCCTAAGCTGATTCTTAGAGATATAGATGATTTCCTACAGATATCCTTGCCTAAATATTCGCGGGAACCCTAGAAGGCAAGGCTATAAATATCAAGCTTCATGGAAATCACAGGAGGGATTTTTAGAGAGAGTTGACGGCGCAGAGCAGGACTCAGGCGAGGTCGCGCGCGCAAGCTGTCACGCGAGCCTGACAACGCACCATACAAATTTGTCTTGTTATTTCAGTTGTTATTTAATTATTCTTGAGATGTATTCAATCAGTATGAGTAGCTAAACTCACTGAACTCGGTTTGGATTTTGATCTATGAATAATATGTTTTGAGGTCTTGTTCTTAATTTGCACGATAAGTTTAGTATTGTTATTCCGAACTCAATTGCATGATAATTAGGTTAGACAATTAAGCGAAGCCTTGCACCGCAGACTTAGTTGTAGAATCTTTTATCTATAGTTAAACTATCAGAGGTACGTGACTGTGAATGATAGGAGTAACACTAGAATAGGCAGTAGCTACCTTGACCGGATTCGTTATTGACTAGACTAGATTGAGTAATAATATCATACAGACTTTGACCGAAATGTATGTGTAGGTTATTAAGCTGTGACAGGACCTTAACCTACGTGGACAATTATATCATGTACCTTTAGCGACCGAGGACAAACATAGAATTCATAGTGAAGAATCTGAACCGAGCTCATCTCTAGCATAGGTATTTGCATCTTTTATACCTACTTTCTGTGTGTGCGCCAGTTATACTTGCGCAGCAGTTTTTCTTTCTTTTAATTGTTTCACTCACGCACCTGTAGTTGAAAAGAGACTTCCACCGTTGAATTTTAGTTTGTAGTTGAAAAGAGACTTCCACCGTTGAATTTTAGTTTGTAGTTGAAAAGAGACTTCCACCGTTCCCTGTGGATTCGACCCCAGCTTACCAATACTATACTAGTAGGAGAGCCGGGATAAATTTGCAGCACTCAACGACGTGCTCGTCAAATTTTGGCGCCGTTGCCGGGGAGCGGCTAGAGAAGTTTTCTTTTCTTTTCTTTTCCTTTGTTATTTACTTTTCGTTTTCTTATATAAAAAAAAATCCAAAAAAATTAGTTACGTTTAATTTTGCTGTTGTTTTTGTTATGCATGGAAGATTTTGGTGAGAACAGTGTGATCGGCAGACGCATGGACAACACGCCAGACGCGCCAGGGCGCAACGCCGATAACGTCTTTGCTCGCCTACACCCTGCCGAACTCGATGCACTCAGAAGAGAACTACGCAGAGACCTAGAGTTCAGAGGGGATGCTGAATTGCCGAGACAGGACAACCAGCTGAATAATAATGTGGACGTACGTGCGCCACCACCTGTCGCGCGCGTACCTGCTCAACCTGTGGCGCGCCGCACCATTAAGGAGATGTCTCAGGCGGTTAATCAGCCATGGTGCATCGTACTGCCCCCAAGGAGCTTGTTCACTACATACCAAAGTTCCATGGTATGCCTAGTGAGAACCCAGTCAAACACGTCAGAGAGTTCGTGGCCATTTGTGAGAATATGAGGAATGGGAACGAGGATCATGAGTTGCTGAAGTTGAGAGCTTTCCCATTCTCGCTTTGTGATTCAGCTCGACAATGGTTAATGGGACTAGCTCCGGGTTCAATAAGGACATGGCCCGAGTTACAAGAACGGTTTCTAGATAAGTTTTATCCCGCGGCCAAAGTATCACTGCTACGTAGAGAACTAGCTGCGCCGAAACAGTTGCATGGAGAGTCATTATCAGAGTATTACGAGCGGTTCAGGGAACTTGAAGCGAACTGCTACAATCACGGACTCCCACAACATGTGCTGATTGAGAACTTCCTCAACGGATTAACTGAGATGGAACTCAGGTTGTTGAACGCTTGCGCAGGAGGCAACGTGAGGAATATGTACCCAGAGGATGTTTGGAAGCTGATAGAGGACACTGCGGACCAAGTCAGATATCAAGTGTCGCTAGAGAACAAACGCACCAGATCACTGCATCAGGTAGACGTAACCGGAGAGATCAAAGAACTGAAGGATATGATGCAGAAGCTAATGATGAAACAAAGCGCCGATGTTAGACCATGCGAATTCTGTCACGCCACAGATCACCAGACTGACGCATGCCCCTCCCTATTCGAAGAACACGCAGATGTTAATGCAGTAGGAGTATGGAATATTTGACAAGCTAGGCAAGGACAACCTAGATTTGGATTAGCTGAGAATGGGTTTAGTTGGAAGAACGACCAGAATTTCCAAAGGCCGCGCGCTGACTGGCGCGCGCAACCTAATGTATCCACTGGCGCGCGACCTTACGCGCCAGCTGCTTCCTACAACCCACCACACAGACGCACTGAAAGGCAAACGCGGAGTGCTCAACCACCAAAGAATTCGTTAGAGGAAATAGTTGGTCAGTTGGCTGAAACCGTAAGCAAGAATCAGGAGCAGAACGAGAGGCGTTTCGCTCTGATTGAAAATCAGTTAACACAAATCTCTGAAACCGTGACCGAGATCTCAAATAACAGGAAAGCAGTGAAAGCCAGAGTGCAGAATGGTGTCAACGCAGTATTACTTAGATCAGGAAAGGAAACATCAGGTGCGCCAGAGACCACTCGCGCCAAGAAAAGCGCGCACGCGCAGAATAATAGTTCACCGCCAGAATCCAGCGCACCAGTTGCAGAAACAGAGGAACCATCTAGCAGCAACGTACCACTTCCTTTCCCTGCCCCGAGCAATAAACCTAAGAAAACCGAGCTAGATCAAGAGCTATATGACCTGTTCAGCAAGGTGGAAATCAACATTCCACTTATAGATGCACTGAAACAAATCCCCAGGTATGCAAAATTTCTTAAGGATTTATGCACAAACAGAAGAAGGAAAGGAGGAAAGAAAGAGCAAGTGCAGCTGAACGCTAACGCCTCTGCAATCGTGCAACACAAGGTACCACCTAAATGCCGAGATCCAGGTACGTTCACTATACCATGTACCATTGGTAATTCTGTAGTGGATAATTGCATGATAGACTTAGGGGCATCAATAAATGTTCTTTATACACATCTCTCCGCATTGGACCACTAAAGCTCGCAGGGTTAACAATCCAACTAGCGGATCGGTCGTGCAAACAACCAGTGGGCATGACTGAAGATGTACTAGTAAGGGTAGGAGAATTGGTGTTTCCAGCCGATTTTTATGTGTTAGAGATGGAAGGAAACGTCTCTACCGACACTGCTCAAGTATTGCTTGGCCGACCCTTTTTGATGACCGCACGAACAAGAATCGACGTATGGAAAGGAACTCTTTGAATGGAAGTCGATGGTGAGGTCATACACTTCAATATATTCAAGGGAATGCAGTTTCCACCTGATGATTCTACAATAAACGCACTGGACGTTATCGATGAAGCAGTGGAAGAGGAGCAGACGCGCCAGACAACTGGCGCATTGTCAGACGCGCACAAAGAAGAAGGGAACACCAGAGCGGACGACTTGAGGTATCTTCTTTCTAGTACTAAATTATGTGTTGCTAAAACGGCTGTCTCTCGTAACATACAGGAATCAAAGATCATACTGAAGCAACTCCCAGAGCATCTAAAGTATGTGTTCTTAGACGACAATGAGACTAAGGCGGTGATTATAAAGAACCAGCTAGAACCTGCTCAAGACACGCGCACTACATACCGCGCGCGCGAAGAGACGCGCCAGAGAACCCGCGCGTCAACTCAATCAGACATTGAAGAAATACCACGGCGTTGACCAAACAAGGTACTGTCGAGCCAGCGACGTTAAACCACGGCACTTCCGGGAGGTAACCCGTGCATTACTATTGCCTTCTTTACTACTTGTGCATAACGTGAGGACACGTTTTTGTTTAAGTGTGGGGGGGTAGTAGTAGAGTTAACTTAGGAGTAGGATTAAATTTTAAATTTTCGTTTTTTTTAGTTTTCATTTTTTAGTTTAACCAAACCGAATGTGAACACATCTCAAGAGGTAACTGCGCGCAAGAAACATTGGCGTGCGCAACCTGTGTGCGTACTCGCGCACCTGTGGTAATTTGTGCTTATATAACATATTCTGAATTTTTGATAATTTTTTCGAATTTTGTGTATCTCTTGAGTGGAATAACGAGGGATGTGGAGTTGATAGAAACGTCCTAGAGAAGCAGTCGACCGAACGAAGCTTGAGGATCGGTTGCATGGTTAGAAGTATTTGTGGTGGTTGGTACTCCGCGCTCAAAGGAATAAGAGCAAGATCAGTCACGCAGATGCCGAAGGTGAAAAACCCTAATTGGCGTGACGAGACGGGAAAACAGACCGTCTTCGTGGAAGTTAGTTGCTCAGGAAGGGGCGCGCGGTTGCAAACGCGCGGTCTGACTTGCGCGCGACTGATCAGAAGCGAGAGCGGGGCGTGGTTCCATAGCTGCTATCCGAAGGCCATGACTGGAAAACGTTCTAGGGAAGAATCAAGATACGGACCAGAAAGAATTATTCAGTTCAAAGTTAAAAGCTCAAAAGGCCGAAACAATGAAAAGAAGAAAAGTGCAACAAAGTGTGTATCAAACTGTCCGAGAACAAAAAGTGAAGCGTCAAAGACGTAAGCTCAGAAACCCTAAGACGCGGATCAGTCATGTACCAGAGAAAGCGAACACGAA
Organism: Sedum album; assembly: GCA_006409495.1. Taxonomy (NCBI): domain Eukaryota; kingdom Viridiplantae; phylum Streptophyta; class Magnoliopsida; order Saxifragales; family Crassulaceae; genus Sedum; species Sedum album. Next base: position 38,837 of record QZGG01001370.1, on the reverse strand, counting down.
TAACCATGCAATCGCAACTCAAGAAGAATTCGGTGACCGGTGCTTAAACAGGACTATCTCCCAATCATCCGAATAGATATGCATTCCACAAGAGAGGTAACACAAGGTTTGAATCAATATCATAAATCAGTTGTGTGTTGTATAATCACAGTTGCGCAGGTTGTGAGGGTGGCGCAGACATCTGGCGCAGTAAGTCCAATAATCACGCGTGCGTTACACAAAAGGTAAGGAAGCCGACTTGTTCAGGGACGAACAAGAGTAAGTGTGGGGGATTTGATAGAGCACAGTTGTACGCTACTTTAAGTCCTTTACATTACTCATATTCTAACATATTTCAGTACAAGATTGCGCTTTTGGTGTAGTTTTGTATCTCAGGTCTAAAAGAAGAGTTAGAACAAAAACGCAACAAGAAGGCTGATTTCCAGAACAAAAGACGACAACTTGACAACAAGGACAGAAGACCACTAGCGCGCGAGCACTATGGCGCGCGAGTGTGGGTCGCGCAGAAGACAGCAAAACGGTGACGTCAGCAGACAGCGAGATATCCAGAGCGATGACGTCATCACGCGCGAAGAATATTTCTAAGTTCAGTTTTTGGAGATTATATATTTCCTAAGCTGATTCTTAGAGATATAGATGATTTCCTACAGATATCCTTGCCTAAATATTCGTGGGAACCCTAGAAGGCAAGGCTATAAATATCAAGCTTCATGGAAATCACAGGAGGGATTTTTAGAGAGAGTTGACGGCGCAGAGCAGGACTCAGGCGAGGTCGCGCGCGCAAGCTGTCACGCGAGCCTGACAACGCACCATACAAATTTGTCTTGTTATTTCAGTTGTTATTTAATTATTCTTGAGATGTATTCAATCAGTATGAGTAGCTAAACTCACTGAACTCGGTTTGGATTTTGATCTATGAATAATATGTTTTGAGGTCTTGTTCTTAATTTGCACGATAAGTTTAGTATTGTTATTCCGAACTCAATTGCATGATAATTAGGTTAGACAATTAAGCGAAGCCTTGCACCGCAGACTTAGTTGTAGAATCTTTTATCTATAGTTAAACTATCAGAGGTACGTGACTGTGAATGATAGGAGTAACACTAGAATAGGCAGTAGCTACCTTGACCGGATTCGTTATTGACTAGACTAGATTGAGTAATAATATCATACAGACTTTGACCGAAATGTATGTGTAGGTTATTAAGCTGTGACAGGACCTTAACCTACGTGGACAATTATATCATGTACCTTTAGCGACCGAGGACAAACATAGAATTCATAGTGAAGAATCTGAACCGAGCTCATCTCTAGCATAGGTATTTGCATCTTTTATACCTACTTTCTGTGTGTGCGCCAGTTATACTTGCGCAGCAGTTTTTCTTTCTTTTAATTGTTTCACTCACGCACCTGTAGTTGAAAAGAGACTTCCACCGTTGAATTTTAGTTTGTAGTTGAAAAGAGACTTCCACCGTTGAATTTTAGTTTGTAGTTGAAAAGAGACTTCCACCGTTGAATTTTAGTTTGTAGTTGAAAAGAGACTTCCACCGTTCCCTGTGGATTCGACCCCAGCTTACCAATACTATACTAGTAGGAGAGCCGGGATAAATTTGCAGCACTCAACGACGTGCTCGTCAAATTTTGGCGCCGTTGCCGGGGAGCGGCTAGAGAAGTTTTCTTTTCTTTTCCTTTGTTATTTACTTTTCGTTTTCTTATATAAAAAAAAATCCAAAAAAATTAGTTACGTTTAATTTTGCTGTTGTTTTTGTTATGCATGGAAGATTTTGGTGAGAACAGTGTGATCGGCAGACGCATGGACAACACGCCAGACGCGCCAGGGCGCAACGCCGATAACGTCTTTGCTCGCCTACACCCTGCCGAACTCGATGCACTCAGAAGAGAACTACGCAGAGACCTAGAGTTCAGAGGGGATGCTGAATTGCCGAGACAGGACAACCAGCTGAATAATAATGTGGACGTACGTGCGCCACCACCTGTCGCGCGCGTACCTGCTCAACCTGTGGCGCGCCGCACCATTAAGGAGATGTCTCAGGCGGTTAATCAGCCATGGTGCATCGTACTGCCCCCAAGGAGCTTGTTCACTACATACCAAAGTTCCATGGTATGCCTAGTGAGAACCCAGTCAAACACGTCAGAGAGTTCGTGGCCATTTGTGAGAATATGAGGAATGGGAACGAGGATCATGAGTTGCTGAAGTTGAGAGCTTTCCCATTCTCGCTTTGTGATTCAGCTCGACAATGGTTAATGGGACTAGCTCCGGGTTCAATAAGGACATGGCCCGAGTTACAAGAACGGTTTCTAGATAAGTTTTATCCCGCGGCCAAAGTATCACTGCTACGTAGAGAACTAGCTGCGCCGAAACAGTTGCATGGAGAGTCATTATCAGAGTATTACGAGCGGTTCAGGGAACTTGAAGCGAACTGCTACAATCACGGACTCCCACAACATGTGCTGATTGAGAACTTCCTCAACGGATTAACTGAGATGGAACTCAGGTTGTTGAACGCTTGCGCAGGAGGCAACGTGAGGAATATGTACCCAGAGGATGTTTGGAAGCTGATAGAGGACACTGCGGACCAAGTCAGATATCAAGTGTCGCTAGAGAACAAACGCACCAGATCACTGCATCAGGTAGACGTAACCGGAGAGATCAAAGAACTGAAGGATATGATGCAGAAGCTAATGATGAAACAAAGCGCCGATGTTAGACCATGCGAATTCTGTCACGCCACAGATCACCAGACTGACGCATGCCCCTCCCTATTCGAAGAACACGCAGATGTTAATGCAGTAGGAGTATGGAATATTTGACAAGCTAGGCAAGGACAACCTAGATTTGGATTAGCTGAGAATGGGTTTAGTTGGAAGAACGACCAGAATTTCCAAAGGCCGCGCGCTGACTGGCGCGCGCAACCTAATGTATCCACTGGCGCGCGACCTTACGCGCCAGCTGCTTCCTACAACCCACCACACAGACGCACTGAAAGGCAAACGCGGAGTGCTCAACCACCAAAGAATTCGTTAGAGGAAATAGTTGGTCAGTTGGCTGAAACCGTAAGCAAGAATCAGGAGCAGAACGAGAGGCGTTTCGCTCTGATTGAAAATCAGTTAACACAAATCTCTGAAACCGTGACCGAGATCTCAAATAACAGGAAAGCAGTGAAAGCCAGAGTGCAGAATGGTGTCAACGCAGTATTACTTAGATCAGGAAAGGAAACATCAGGTGCGCCAGAGACCACTCGCGCCAAGAAAAGCGCGCACGCGCAGAATAATAGTTCACCGCCAGAATCCAGCGCACCAGTTGCAGAAACAGAGGAACCATCTAGCAGCAACGTACCACTTCCTTTCCCTGCCCCGAGCAATAAACCTAAGAAAACCGAGCTAGATCAAGAGCTATATGACCTGTTCAGCAAGGTGGAAATCAACATTCCACTTATAGATGCACTGAAACAAATCCCCAGGTATGCAAAATTTCTTAAGGATTTATGCACAAACAGAAGAAGGAAAGGAGGAAAGAAAGAGCAAGTGCAGCTGAACGCTAACGCCTCTGCAATCGTGCAACACAAGGTACCACCTAAATGCCGAGATCCAGGTACGTTCACTATACCATGTACCATTGGTAATTCTGTAGTGGATAATTGCATGATAGACTTAGGGGCATCAATAAATGTTCTTTATACACATCTCTCCGCATTGGACCACTAAAGCTCGCAGGGTTAACAATCCAACTAGCGGATCGGTCGTGCAAACAACCAGTGGGCATGACTGAAGATGTACTAGTAAGGGTAGGAGAATTGGTGTTTCCAGCCGATTTTTATGTGTTAGAGATGGAAGGAAACGTCTCTACCGACACTGCTCAAGTATTGCTTGGCCGACCCTTTTTGATGACCGCACGAACAAGAATCGACGTATGGAAAGGAACTCTTTGAATGGAAGTCGATGGTGAGGTCATACACTTCAATATATTCAAGGGAATGCAGTTTCCACCTGATGATTCTACAATAAACGCACTGGACGTTATCGATGAAGCAGTGGAAGAGGAGCAGACGCGCCAGACAACTGGCGCATTGTCAGACGCGCACAAAGAAGAAGGGAACACCAGAGCGGACGACTTGAGGTATCTTCTTTCTAGTACTAAATTATGTGTTGCTAAAACGGCTGTCTCTCGTAACATACAGGAATCAAAGATCATACTGAAGCAACTCCCAGAGCATCTAAAGTATGTGTTCTTAGACGACAATGAGACTAAGGCGGTGATTATAAAGAACCAGCTAGAACCTGCTCAAGACACGCGCACTACATACCGCGCGCGCGAAGAGACGCGCCAGAGAACCCGCGCGTCAACTCAATCAGACATTGAAGAAATACCACGGCGTTGACCAAACAAGGTACTGTCGAGCCAGCGACGTTAAACCACGGCACTTCCGGGAGGTAACCCGTGCATTACTATTGCCTTCTTTACTACTTGTGCATAACGTGAGGACACGTTTTTGTTTAAGTGTGGGGGGGTAGTAGTAGAGTTAACTTAGGAGTAGGATTAAATTTTAAATTTTCGTTTTTTTTAGTTTTCATTTTTTAGTTTAACCAAACCGAATGTGAACACATCTCAAGAGGTAACTGCGCGCAAGAAACATTGGCGTGCGCAACCTGTGTGCGTACTCGCGCACCTGTGGTAATTTGTGCTTATATAACATATTCTGAATTTTTGATAATTTTTTCGAATTTTGTGTATCTCTTGAGTGGAATAACGAGGGATGTGGAGTTGATAGAAACGTCCTAGAGAAGCAGTCGACCGAACGAAGCTTGAGGATCGGTTGCATGGTTAGAAGTATTTGTGGTGGTTGGTACTCCGCGCTCAAAGGAATAAGAGCAAGCTCAGTCACGCAGATGCCGAAGGCGAAAAAACCCTAATTGGCGTGACGAGACGGGAAAACAGACCGTCTTCGTGGAAGTTAGTTGCTCAGGAAGGGGCGCGCGGTTGCAAACGCGCGGTCTGACTTGCGCGCGACTGATCAGAAGCGAGAGCGGGGCGTGGTTCCATAGCTGCTATCCGAAGGCCATGACTGGAAAACGTTCTAGGGAAGAATCAAGATACGGACCAGAAAGAATTATTCAGTTCAAAGTTAAAAGCTCAAAAGGCCGAAACAATGAAAAGAAGAAAAGTGCAACAAAGTGTGTATCAAACTGTCCGAGAACAAAAAAGTGAAGCGTCAAAGACGTAAGCTCAGAAACCCTAAGACGCGGATCAGTCATGTACCAGAGAAAGCGAACACGAATAACCATGCAATCGCAACTCAAGAAGAATTCGGTGACCGGTGCTTAAACAGGACTATCTCCCAATCATCCGAATAGATATGCATTCCACAAGAGAGGTAACACAAGGTTTGAATCAATATCATAAATCAGTTGTGTGTTGTATAATCACAGTTGCGCAGGTTGTGAGGGTGGCGCAGACATCTGGCGCAGTAAGTCCAATAATCACGCGTGCGTTACACAAAAGGTAAGGAAGCCGACTTGTTCAGGGACGAACAAGAGTAAGTGTGGGGGATTTGATAGAGCACAGTTGTACGCTACTTTAAGTCCTTTACATTACTCATATTCTAACATATTTCAGTACAAGATTGCGCTTTTGGTGTAGTTTTGTATCTCAGGTCTAAAAGAAGAGTTAGAACAAAAACGCAACAAGAAGGCTGATTTCCAGAACAAAAGACGACAACTTGACAACAAGGACAGAAGACCACTAGCGCGCGAGCACTATGGCGCGCGAGTGTGGGTCGCGCAGAAGACAGCAAAACGGTGACGTCAGCAGACAGCGAGATATCCAGAGCGATGACGTCATCACGCGCGAAGAATATTTCTAAGTTCAGTTTTTGGAGATTATATATTTCCTAAGCTGATTCTTAGAGATATAGATGATTTCCTACAGATATCCTTGCCTAAATATTCGTGGGAACCCTAGAAGGCAAGGCTATAAATATCAAGCTTCATGGAAATCACAGGAGGGATTTTTAGAGAGAGTTGACGGCGCAGAGCAGGACTCAGGCGAGGTCGCGCGCGCAAGCTGTCACGCGAGCCTGACAACGCACCATACAAATTTGTCTTGTTATTTCAGTTGTTATTTAATTATTCTTGAGATGTATTCAATCAGTATGAGTAGCTAAACTCACTGAACTCGGTTTGGATTTTGATCTATGAATAATATGTTTTGAGGTCTTGTTCTTAATTTGCACGATAAGTTTAGTATTGTTATTCCGAACTCAATTGCATGATAATTAGGTTAGACAATTAAGCGAAGCCTTGCACCGCAGACTTAGTTGTAGAATCTTTTATCTATAGTTAAACTATCAGAGGTACGTGACTGTGAATGATAGGAGTAACACTAGAATAGGCAGTAGCTACCTTGACCGGATTCGTTATTGACTAGACTAGATTGAGTAATAATATCATACAGACTTTGACCGAAATGTATGTGTAGGTTATTAAGCTGTGACAGGACCTTAACCTACGTGGACAATTATATCATGTACCTTTAGCGACCGAGGACAAACATAGAATTCATAGTGAAGAATCTGAACCGAGCTCATCTCTAGCATAGGTATTTGCATCTTTTATACCTACTTTCTGTGTGTGCGCCAGTTATACTTGCGCAGCAGTTTTTCTTTCTTTTAATTGTTTCACTCACGCACCTGTAGTTGAAAAGAGACTTCCACCGTTGAATTTTAGTTTGTAGTTGAAAAGAGACTTCCACCGTTGAATTTTAGTTTGTAGTTGAAAAGAGACTTCCACCGTTCCCTGTGGATTCGACCCCAGCTTACCAATACTATACTAGTAGGAGAGCCGGGATAAATTTGCAGCACTCAACGACGTGCTCGTCAAATTTTGGCGCCGTTGCCGGGGAGCGGCTAGAGAAGTTTTCTTTTCTTTTCTTTTCCTTTGTTATTTACTTTTCGTTTTCTTATATAAAAAAAAATCCAAAAAAATTAGTTACGTTTAATTTTGCTGTTGTTTTTGTTATGCATGGAAGATTTTGGTGAGAACAGTGTGATCGGCAGACGCATGGACAACACGCCAGACGCGCCAGGGCGCAACGCCGATAACGTCTTTGCTCGCCTACACCCTGCCGAACTCGATGCACTCAGAAGAGAACTACGCAGAGACCTAGAGTTCAGAGGGGATGCTGAATTGCCGAGACAGGACAACCAGCTGAATAATAATGTGGACGTACGTGCGCCACCACCTGTCGCGCGCGTACCTGCTCAACCTGTGGCGCGCCGCACCATTAAGGAGATGTCTCAGGCGGTTAATCAGCCATGGTGCATCGTACTGCCCCCAAGGAGCTTGTTCACTACATACCAAAGTTCCATGGTATGCCTAGTGAGAACCCAGTCAAACACGTCAGAGAGTTCGTGGCCATTTGTGAGAATATGAGGAATGGGAACGAGGATCATGAGTTGCTGAAGTTGAGAGCTTTCCCATTCTCGCTTTGTGATTCAGCTCGACAATGGTTAATGGGACTAGCTCCGGGTTCAATAAGGACATGGCCCGAGTTACAAGAACGGTTTCTAGATAAGTTTTATCCCGCGGCCAAAGTATCACTGCTACGTAGAGAACTAGCTGCGCCGAAACAGTTGCATGGAGAGTCATTATCAGAGTATTACGAGCGGTTCAGGGAACTTGAAGCGAACTGCTACAATCACGGACTCCCACAACATGTGCTGATTGAGAACTTCCTCAACGGATTAACTGAGATGGAACTCAGGTTGTTGAACGCTTGCGCAGGAGGCAACGTGAGGAATATGTACCCAGAGGATGTTTGGAAGCTGATAGAGGACACTGCGGACCAAGTCAGATATCAAGTGTCGCTAGAGAACAAACGCACCAGATCACTGCATCAGGTAGACGTAACCGGAGAGATCAAAGAACTGAAGGATATGATGCAGAAGCTAATGATGAAACAAAGCGCCGATGTTAGACCATGCGAATTCTGTCACGCCACAGATCACCAGACTGACGCATGCCCCTCCCTATTCGAAGAACACGCAGATGTTAATGCAGTAGGAGTATGGAATATTTGACAAGCTAGGCAAGGACAACCTAGATTTGGATTAGCTGAGAATGGGTTTAGTTGGAAGAACGACCAGAATTTCCAAAGGCCGCGCGCTGACTGGCGCGCGCAACCTAATGTATCCACTGGCGCGCGACCTTACGCGCCAGCTGCTTCCTACAACCCACCACACAGACGCACTGAAAGGCAAACGCGGAGTGCTCAACCACCAAAGAATTCGTTAGAGGAAATAGTTGGTCAGTTGGCTGAAACCGTAAGCAAGAATCAGGAGCAGAACGAGAGGCGTTTCGCTCTGATTGAAAATCAGTTAACACAAATCTCTGAAACCGTGACCGAGATCTCAAATAACAGGAAAGCAGTGAAAGCCAGAGTGCAGAATGGTGTCAACGCAGTATTACTTAGATCAGGAAAGGAAACATCAGGTGCGCCAGAGACCACTCGCGCCAAGAAAAGCGCGCACGCGCAGAATAATAGTTCACCGCCAGAATCCAGCGCACCAGTTGCAGAAATAGAGGAACCATCTAGCAGCAACGTACCACTTCCTTTCCCTGCCAGAGCAATAAACCTAAGAAAACCGAGCTAGATCAAGAGCTATATGACCTGTTCAGCAAGGTGGAAATCAACATTCCACTTATAGATGCACTGAAACAAATCCCCAGGTATGCAAAATTTCTTAAGGATTTATGCACAAACAGAAGAAGGAAAGGAGGAAAGAAAGAGCAAGTGCAGCTGAACGCTAACGCCTCTGCAATCGTGCAACACAAGGTACCACCTAAATGCCGAGATCCAGGTACGTTCACTATACCATGTACCATTGGTAATTCTGTAGTGGATAATTGCATGATAGACTTAGGGGCATCAATAAATGTTCTTTATACACATCTCTCCGCATTGGACCACTAAAGCTCGCAGGGTTAACAATCCAACTAGCGGATCGGTCGTGCAAACAACCAGTGGGCATGACTGAAGATGTACTAGTAAGGGTAGGAGAATTGGTGTTTCCAGCCGATTTTTATGTGTTAGAGATGGAAGGAAACGTCTCTACCGACACTGCTCAAGTATTGCTTGGCCGACCCTTTTTGATGACCGCACGAACAAGAATCGACGTATGGAAAGGAACTCTTTGAATGGAAGTCGATGGTGAGGTCATACACTTCAATATATTCAAGGGAATGCAGTTTCCACCTGATGATTCTACAATAAACGCACTGGACGTTATCGATGAAGCAGTGGAAGAGGAGCAGACGCGCCAGACAACTGGCGCATTGTCAGACGCGCACAAAGAAGAAGGGAACACCAGAGCGGACGACTTGAGGTATCTTCTTTCTAGTACTAAATTATGTGTTGCTAAAACGGCTGTCTCTCGTAACATACAGGAATCAAAGATCATACTGAAGCAACTCCCAGAGCATCTAAAGTATGTGTTCTTAGACGACAATGAGACTAAGGCGGTGATTATAAAGAACCAGCTAGAACCTGCTCAAGACACGCGCACTACATACCGCGCGCGCGAAGAGACGCGCCAGAGAACCCGCGCGTCAACTCAATCAGACATTGAAGAAATACCACGGCGTTGACCAAACAAGGTACTGTCGAGCCAGCGACGTTAAACCACGGCACTTCCGGGAGGTAACCCGTGCATTACTATTGCCTTCTTTACTACTTGTGCATAACGTGAGGACACGTTTTTGTTTAAGTGTGGGGGGTAGTAGTAGAGTTAACTTAGGAGTAGGATTAAATTTTAAATTTTCGTTTTTTTTAGTTTTCATTTTTTAGTTTAACCAAACCGAATGTGAACACATCTCAAGAGGTAACTGCGCGCAAGAAACATTGGCGTGCGCAACCTGTGTGCGTACTCGCGCACCTGTGGTAATTTGTGCTTATATAACATATTCTGAATTTTTGATAATTTTTTCGAATTTTGTGTATCTCTTGAGTGGAATAACGAGGGATGTGGAGTTGATAGAAACGTCCTAGAGAAGCAGTCGACCGAACGAAGCTTGAGGATCGGTTGCATGGTTAGAAGTATTTGTGGTGGTTGGTACTCCGCGCTCAAAGGAATAAGAGCAAGATCAGTCACGCAGATGCCGAAGGTGAAAAACCCTAATTGGCGTGACGAGACGGGAAAACAGACCGTCTTCGTGGAAGTTAGTTGCTCAGGAAGGGGCGCGCGGTTGCAAACGCGCGGTCTGACTTGCGCGCGACTGATCAGAAGCGAGAGCGGGGCGTGGTTCCATAGCTGCTATCCGAAGGCCATGACTGGAAAACGTTCTAGGGAAGAATCAAGATACGGACCAGAAAGAATTATTCAGTTCAAAGTTAAAAGCTCAAAAGGCCGAAACAATGAAAAGAAGAAAAGTGCAACAAAGTGTGTATCAAACTGTCCGAGAACAAAAAGTGAAGCGTCAAAGACGTAAGCTCAGAAACCCTAAGACGCGGATCAGTCATGTACCAGAGAAAGCGAACACGAATAACCATGCAATCGCAACTCAAGAAGAATTCGGTGACCGGTGCTTAAACAGGACTATCTCCCAATCATCCGAATAGATATGCATTCCACAAGAGAGGTAACACAAGGTTTGAATCAATATCATAAATCAGTTGTGTGTTGTATAATCACAGTTGCGCAGGTTGTGAGGGTGGCGCAGACATCTGGCGCAGTAAGTCCAATAATCACGCGTGCGTTACACAAAAGGTAAGGAAGCCGACTTGTTCAGGGACGAACAAGAGTAAGTGTGGGGGATTTGATAGAGCACAGTTGTACGCTACTTTAAGTCCTTTACATTACTCATATTCTAACATATTTCAGTACAAGATTGCGCTTTTGGTGTAGTTTTGTATCTCAGGTCTAAAAGAAGAGTTAGAACAAAAACGCAACAAGAAGGCTGATTTCCAGAACAAAAGACGACAACTTGACAACAAGGACAGAAGACCACTAGCGCGCGAGCACTATGGCGCGCGAGTGTGGGTCGCGCAGAAGACAGCAAAACGGTGACGTCAGCAGACAGCGAGATATCCAGAGCGATGACGTCATCACGCGCGAAGAATATTTCTAAGTTCAGTTTTTGGAGATTATATATTTCCTAAGCTGATTCTTAGAGATATAGATGATTTCCTACAGATATCCTTGCCTAAATATTCGTGGGAACCCTAGAAGGCAAGGCTATAAATATCAAGCTTCATGGAAATCACAGGAGGGATTTTTAGAGAGAGTTGACGGCGCAGAGCAGAATTCCGACGCGCGCAAGCTGTCACGCGAGCCTGACAACGCACCATACAAATTTGTCTTGTTATTTCAGTTGTTATTTAATTATTCTTGAGATGTATTCAATCAGTATGAGTAGCTAAACTCACTGAACTCGGTTTGGATTTTGATCTATGAATAATATGTTTTGAGGTCTTGTTCTTAATTTGCACGATAAGTTTAGTATTGTTATTCCGAACTCAATTGCATGATAATTAGGTTAGACAATTAAGCGAAGCCTTGCACCGCAGACTTAGTTGTAGAATCTTTTATCTATAGTTAAACTATCAGAGGTACGTGACTGTGAATGATAGGAGTAACACTAGAATAGGCAGTAGCTACCTTGACCGGATTCGTTATTGACTAGACTAGATTGAGTAATAATATCATACAGACTTTGACCGAAATGTATGTGTAGGTTATTAAGCTGTGACAGGACCTTAACCTACGTGGACAATTATATCATGTACCTTTAGCGACCGAGGACAAACATAGAATTCATAGTGAAGAATCTGAACCGAGCTCATCTCTAGCATAGGTATTTGCATCTTTTATACCTACTTTCTGTGTGTGCGCCAGTTATACTTGCGCAGCAGTTTTTCTTTCTTTTAATTGTTTCACTCACGCACCTGTAGTTGAAAAGAGACTTCCACCGTTGAATTTTAGTTTGTAGTTGAAAAGAGACTTCCACCGTTGAATTTTAGTTTGTAGTTGAAAAGAGACTTCCACCGTTCCCTGTGGATTCGACCCCAGCTTACCAATACTATACTAGTAGGAGAGCCGGGATAAATTTGCAGCACTCAACGACGTGCTCGTCAAATTTTGGCGCCGTTGCCGGGGAGCGGCTAGAGAAGTTTTCTTTTCTTTTCTTTTCCTTTGTTATTTACTTTTCGTTTTCTTATATAAAAAAAAATCCAAAAAAATTAGTTACGTTTAATTTTGCTGTTGTTTTTGTTATGCATGGAAGATTTTGGTGAGAACAGTGTGATCGGCAGACGCATGGACAACACGCCAGACGCGCCAGGGCGCAACGCCGATAACGTCTTTGCTCGCCTACACCCTGCCGAACTCGATGCACTCAGAAGAGAACTACGCAGAGACCTAGAGTTCAGAGGGGATGCTGAATTGCCGAGACAGGACAACCAGCTGAATAATAATGTGGACGTACGTGCGCCACCACCTGTCGCGCGCGTACCTGCTCAACCTGTGGCGCGCCGCACCATTAAGGAGATGTCTCAGGCGGTTAATCAGCCATGGTGCATCGTACTGCCCCCAAGGAGCTTGTTCACTACATACCAAAGTTCCATGGTATGCCTAGTGAGAACCCAGTCAAACACGTCAGAGAGTTCGTGGCCATTTGTGAGAATATGAGGAATGGGAACGAGGATCATGAGTTGCTGAAGTTGAGAGCTTTCCCATTCTCGCTTTGTGATTCAGCTCGACAATGGTTAATGGGACTAGCTCCGGGTTCAATAAGGACATGGCCCGAGTTACAAGAACGGTTTCTAGATAAGTTTTATCCCGCGGCCAAAGTATCACTGCTACGTAGAGAACTAGCTGCGCCGAAACAGTTGCATGGAGAGTCATTATCAGAGTATTACGAGCGGTTCAGGGAACTTGAAGCGAACTGCTACAATCACGGACTCCCACAACATGTGCTGATTGAGAACTTCCTCAACGGATTAACTGAGATGGAACTCAGGTTGTTGAACGCTTGCGCAGGAGGCAACGTGAGGAATATGTACCCAGAGGATGTTTGGAAGCTGATAGAGGACACTGCGGACCAAGTCAGATATCAAGTGTCGCTAGAGAACAAACGCACCAGATCACTGCATCAGGTAGACGTAACCGGAGAGATCAAAGAACTGAAGGATATGATGCAGAAGCTAATGATGAAACAAAGCGCCGATGTTAGACCATGCGAATTCTGTCACGCCACAGATCACCAGACTGACGCATGCCCCTCCCTATTCGAAGAACACGCAGATGTTAATGCAGTAGGAGTATGGAATATTTGACAAGCTAGGCAAGGACAACCTAGATTTGGATTAGCTGAGAATGGGTTTAGTTGGAAGAACGACCAGAATTTCCAAAGGCCGCGCGCTGACTGGCGCGCGCAACCTAATGTATCCACTGGCGCGCGACCTTACGCGCCAGCTGCTTCCTACAACCCACCACACAGACGCACTGAAAGGCAAACGCGGAGTGCTCAACCACCAAAGAATTCGTTAGAGGAAATAGTTGGTCAGTTGGCTGAAACCGTAAGCAAGAATCAGGAGCAGAACGAGAGGCGTTTCGCTCTGATTGAAAATCAGTTAACACAAATCTCTGAAACCGTGACCGAGATCTCAAATAACAGGAAAGCAGTGAAAGCCAGAGTGCAGAATGGTGTCAACGCAGTATTACTTAGATCAGGAAAGGAAACATCAGGTGCGCCAGAGACCACTCGCGCCAAGAAAAGCGCGCACGCGCAGAATAATAGTTCACCGCCAGAATCCAGCGCACCAGTTGCAGAAACAGAGGAACCATCTAGCAGCAACGTACCACTTCCTTTCCCTGCCCCGAGCAATAAACCTAAGAAAACCGAGCTAGATCAAGAGCTATATGACCTGTTCAGCAAGGTGGAAATCAACATTCCACTTATAGATGCACTGAAACAAATCCCCAGGTATGCAAAATTTCTTAAGGATTTATGCACAAACAGAAGAAGGAAAGGAGGAAAGAAAGAGCAAGTGCAGCTGAACGCTAACGCCTCTGCAATCGTGCAACACAAGGTACCACCTAAATGCCGAGATCCAGGTACGTTCACTATACCATGTACCATTGGTAATTCTGTAGTGGATAATTGCATGATAGACTTAGGGGCATCAATAAATGTTCTTTATACACATCTCTCCGCATTGGACCACTAAAGCTCGCAGGGTTAACAATCCAACTAGCGGATCGGTCGTGCAAACAACCAGTGGGCATGACTGAAGATGTACTAGTAAGGGTAGGAGAATTGGTGTTTCCAGCCGATTTTTATGTGTTAGAGATGGAAGGAAACGTCTCTACCGACACTGCTCAAGTATTGCTTGGCCGACCCTTTTTGATGACCGCACGAACAAGAATCGACGTATGGAAAGGAACTCTTTGAATGGAAGTCGATGGTGAGGTCATACACTTCAATATATTCAAGGGAATGCAGTTTCCACCTGATGATTCTACAATAAACGCACTGGACGTTATCGATGAAGCAGTGGAAGAGGAGCAGACGCGCCAGACAACTGGCGCATTGTCAGACGCGCACAAAGAAGAAGGGAACACCAGAGCGGACGACTTGAGGTATCTTCTTTCTAGTACTAAATTATGTGTTGCTAAAACGGCTGTCTCTCGTAACATACAGGAATCAAAGATCATACTGAAGCAACTCCCAGAGCATCTAAAGTATGTGTTCTTAGACGACAATGAGACTAAGGCGGTGATTATAAAGAACCAGCTAGAACCTGCTCAAGACACGCGCACTACATACCGCGCGCGCGAAGAGACGCGCCAGAGAACCCGCGCGTCAACTCAATCAGACATTGAAGAAATACCACGGCGTTGACCAAACAAGGTACTGTCGAGCCAGCGACGTTAAACCACGGCACTTCCGGGAGGTAACCCGTGCATTACTATTGCCTTCTTTACTACTTGTGCATAACGTGAGGACACGTTTTTGTTTAAGTGTGGGGGGGTAGTAGTAGAGTTAACTTAGGAGTAGGATTAAATTTTAAATTTTCGTTTTTTTTAGTTTTCATTTTTTAGTTTAACCAAACCGAATGTGAACACATCTCAAGAGGTAACTGCGCGCAAGAAACATTGGCGTGCGCAACCTGTGTGCGTACTCGCGCACCTGTGGTAATTTGTGCTTATATAACATATTCTGAATTTTTGATAATTTTTTCGAATTTTGTGTATCTCTTGAGTGGAATAACGAGGGATGTGGAGTTGATAGAAACGTCCTAGAGAAGCAGTCGACCGAACGAAGCTTGAGGATCGGTTGCATGGTTAGAAGTATTTGTGGTGGTTGGTACTCCGCGCTCAAAGGAATAAGAGCAAGATCAGTCACGCAGATGCCGAAGGTGAAAAACCCTAATTGGCGTGACGAGACGGGAAAACAGACCGTCTTCGTGGAAGTTAGTTGCTCAGGAAGGGGCGCGCGGTTGCAAACGCGCGGTCTGACTTGCGCGCGACTGATCAGAAGCGAGAGCGGGGCGTGGTTCCATAGCTGCTATCCGAAGGCCATGACTGGAAAACGTTCTAGGGAAGAATCAAGATACGGACCAGAAAGAATTATTCAGTTCAAAGTTAAAAGCTCAAAAGGCCGAAACAATGAAAAGAAGAAAAGTGCAACAAAGTGTGTATCAAACTGTCCGAGAACAAAAAGTGAAGCGTCAAAGACGTAAGCTCAGAAACCCTAAGACGCGGATCAGTCATGTACCAGAGAAAGCGAACACGAATAACCATGCAATCGCAACTCAAGAAGAATTCGGTGACCGGTGCTTAAACAGGACTATCTCCCAATCATCCGAATAGATATGCATTCCACAAGAGAGGTAACACAAGGTTTGAATCAATATCATAAATCAGTTGTGTGTTGTATAATCACAGTTGCGCAGGTTGTGAGGGTGGCGCAGACATCTGGCGCAGTAAGTCCAATAATCACGCGTGCGTTACACAAAAGGTAAGGAAGCCGACTTGTTCAGGGACGAACAAGAGTAAGTGTGGGGGATTTGATAGAGCACAGTTGTACGCTACTTTAAGTCCTTTACATTACTCATATTCTAACATATTTCAGTACAAGATTGCGCTTTTGGTGTAGTTTTGTATCTCAGGTCTAAAAGAAGAGTTAGAACAAAAACGCAACAAGAAGGCTGATTTCCAGAACAAAAGACGACAACTTGACAACAAGGACAGAAGACCACTAGCGCGCGAGCACTATGGCGCGCGAGTGTGGGTCGCGCAGAAGACAGCAAAACGGTGACGTCAGCAGACAGCGAGATATCCAGAGCGATGACGTCATCACGCGCGAAGAATATTTCTAAGTTCAGTTTTTGGAGATTATATATTTCCTAAGCTGATTCTTAGAGATATAGATGATTTCCTACAGATATCCTTGCCTAAATATTCGTGGGAACCCTAGAAGGCAAGGCTATAAATATCAAGCTTCATGGAAATCACAGGAGGGATTTTTAGAGAGAGTTGACGGCGCAGAGCAGGACTCAGGCGAGGTCGCGCGCGCAAGCTGTCACGCGAGCCTGACAACGCACCATACAAATTTGTCTTGTTATTTCAGTTGTTATTTAATTATTCTTGAGATGTATTCAATCAGTATGAGTAGCTAAACTCACTGAACTCGGTTTGGATTTTGATCTATGAATAATATGTTTTGAGGTCTTGTTCTTAATTTGCACGATAAGTTTAGTATTGTTATTCCGAACTCAATTGCATGATAATTAGGTTAGACAATTAAGCGAAGCCTTGCACCGCAGACTTAGTTGTAGAATCTTTTATCTATAGTTAAACTATCAGAGGTACGTGACTGTGAATGATAGGAGTAACACTAGAATAGGCAGTAGCTACCTTGACCGGATTCGTTATTGACTAGACTAGATTGAGTAATAATATCATACAGACTTTGACCGAAATGTATGTGTAGGTTATTAAGCTGTGACAGGACCTTAACCTACGTGGACAATTATATCATGTACCTTTAGCGACCGAGGACAAACATAGAATTCATAGTGAAGAATCTGAACCGAGCTCATCTCTAGCATAGGTATTTGCATCTTTTATACCTACTTTCTGTGTGTGCGCCAGTTATACTTGCGCAGCAGTTTTTCTTTCTTTTAATTGTTTCACTCACGCACCTGTAGTTGAAAAGAGACTTCCACCGTTGAATTTTAGTTTGTAGTTGAAAAGAGACTTCCACCGTTGAATTTTAGTTTGTAGTTGAAAAGAGACTTCCACCGTTCCCTGTGGATTCGACCCCAGCTTACCAATACTATACTAGTAGGAGAGCCGGGATAAATTTGCAGCACTCAACGACGTGCTCGTCAAATTTTGGCGCCGTTGCCGGGGAGCGGCTAGAGAAGTTTTCTTTTCTTTTCTTTTCCTTTGTTATTTACTTTTCGTTTTCTTATATAAAAAAAAATCCAAAAAAATTAGTTACGTTTAATTTTGCTGTTGTTTTTGTTATGCATGGAAGATTTTGGTGAGAACAGTGTGATCGGCAGACGCATGGACAACACGCCAGACGCGCCAGGGCGCAACGCCGATAACGTCTTTGCTCGCCTACACCCTGCCGAACTCGATGCACTCAGAAGAGAACTACGCAGAGACCTAGAGTTCAGAGGGGATGCTGAATTGCCGAGACAGGACAACCAGCTGAATAATAATGTGGACGTACGTGCGCCACCACCTGTCGCGCGCGTACCTGCTCAACCTGTGGCGCGCCGCACCATTAAGGAGATGTCTCAGGCGGTTAATCAGCCATGGTGCATCGTACTGCCCCCAAGGAGCTTGTTCACTACATACCAAAGTTCCATGGTATGCCTAGTGAGAACCCAGTCAAACACGTCAGAGAGTTCGTGGCCATTTGTGAGAATATGAGGAATGGGAACGAGGATCATGAGTTGCTGAAGTTGAGAGCTTTCCCATTCTCGCTTTGTGATTCAGCTCGACAATGGTTAATGGGACTAGCTCCGGGTTCAATAAGGACATGGCCCGAGTTACAAGAACGGTTTCTAGATAAGTTTTATCCCGCGGCCAAAGTATCACTGCTACGTAGAGAACTAGCTGCGCCGAAACAGTTGCATGGAGAGTCATTATCAGAGTATTACGAGCGGTTCAGGGAACTTGAAGCGAACTGCTACAATCACGGACTCCCACAACATGTGCTGATTGAGAACTTCCTCAACGGATTAACTGAGATGGAACTCAGGTTGTTGAACGCTTGCGCAGGAGGCAACGTGAGGAATATGTACCCAGAGGATGTTTGGAAGCTGATAGAGGACACTGCGGACCAAGTCAGATATCAAGTGTCGCTAGAGAACAAACGCACCAGATCACTGCATCAGGTAGACGTAACCGGAGAGATCAAAGAACTGAAGGATATGATGCAGAAGCTAATGATGAAACAAAGCGCCGATGTTAGACCATGCGAATTCTGTCACGCCACAGATCACCAGACTGACGCATGCCCCTCCCTATTCGAAGAACACGCAGATGTTAATGCAGTAGGAGTATGGAATATTTGACAAGCTAGGCAAGGACAACCTAGATTTGGATTAGCTGAGAATGGGTTTAGTTGGAAGAACGACCAGAATTTCCAAAGGCCGCGCGCTGACTGGCGCGCGCAACCTAATGTATCCACTGGCGCGCGACCTTACGCGCCAGCTGCTTCCTACAACCCACCACACAGACGCACTGAAAGGCAAACGCGGAGTGCTCAACCACCAAAGAATTCGTTAGAGGAAATAGTTGGTCAGTTGGCTGAAACCGTAAGCAAGAATCAGGAGCAGAACGAGAGGCGTTTCGCTCTGATTGAAAATCAGTTAACACAAATCTCTGAAACCGTGACCGAGATCTCAAATAACAGGAAAGCAGTGAAAGCCAGAGTGCAGAATGGTGTCAACGCAGTATTACTTAGATCAGGAAAGGAAACATCAGGTGCGCCAGAGACCACTCGCGCCAAGAAAAGCGCGCACGCGCAGAATAATAGTTCACCGCCAGAATCCAGCGCACCAGTTGCAGAAACAGAGGAACCATCTAGCAGCAACGTACCACTTCCTTTCCCTGCCCCGAGCAATAAACCTAAGAAAACCGAGCTAGATCAAGAGCTATATGACCTGTTCAGCAAGGTGGAAATCAACATTCCACTTATAGATGCACTGAAACAAATCCCCAGGTATGCAAAATTTCTTAAGGATTTATGCACAAACAGAAGAAGGAAAGGAGGAAAGAAAGAGCAAGTGCAGCTGAACGCTAACGCCTCTGCAATCGTGCAACACAAGGTACCACCTAAATGCCGAGATCCAGGTACGTTCACTATACCATGTACCATTGGTAATTCTGTAGTGGATAATTGCATGATAGACTTAGGGGCATCAATAAATGTTCTTTATACACATCTCTCCGCATTGGACCACTAAAGCTCGCAGGGTTAACAATCCAACTAGCGGATCGGTCGTGCAAACAACCAGTGGGCATGACTGAAGATGTACTAGTAAGGGTAGGAGAATTGGTGTTTCCAGCCGATTTTTATGTGTTAGAGATGGAAGGAAACGTCTCTACCGACACTGCTCAAGTATTGCTTGGCCGACCCTTTTTGATGACCGCACGAACAAGAATCGACGTATGGAAAGGAACTCTTTGAATGGAAGTCGATGGTGAGGTCATACACTTCAATATATTCAAGGGAATGCAGTTTCCACCTGATGATTCTACAATAAACGCACTGGACGTTATCGATGAAGCAGTGGAAGAGGAGCAGACGCGCCAGACAACTGGCGCATTGTCAGACGCGCACAAAGAAGAAGGGAACACCAGAGCGGACGACTTGAGGTATCTTCTTTCTAGTACTAAATTATGTGTTGCTAAAACGGCTGTCTCTCGTAACATACAGGAATCAAAGATCATACTGAAGCAACTCCCAGAGCATCTAAAGTATGTGTTCTTAGACGACAATGAGACTAAGGCGGTGATTATAAAGAACCAGCTAGAACCTGCTCAAGACACGCGCACTACATACCGCGCGCGCGAAGAGACGCGCCAGAGAACCCGCGCGTCAACTCAATCAGACATTGAAGAAATACCACGGCGTTGACCAAACAAGGTACTGTCGAGCCAGCGACGTTAAACCACGGCACTTCCGGGAGGTAACCCGTGCATTACTATTGCCTTCTTTACTACTTGTGCATAACGTGAGGACACGTTTTTGTTTAAGTGTGGGGGGTAGTAGTAGAGTTAACTTAGGAGTAGGATTAAATTTTAAATTTTCGTTTTTTTTAGTTTTCATTTTTTAGTTTAACCAAACCGAATGTGAACACATCTCAAGAGGTAACTGCGCGCAAGAAACATTGGCGTGCGCAACCTGTGTGCGTACTCGCGCACCTGTGGTAATTTGTGCTTATATAACATATTCTGAATTTTTGATAATTTTTTCGAATTTTGTGTATCTCTTGAGTGGAATAACGAGGGATGTGGAGTTGATAGAAACGTCCTAGAGAAGCAGTCGACCGAACGAAGCTTGAGGATCGGTTGCATGGTTAGAAGTATTTGTGGTGGTTGGTACTCCGCGCTCAAAGGAATAAGAGCAAGATCAGTCACGCAGATGCCGAAGGCGAAAAACCCTAATTGGCGTGACGAGACGGGAAAACAGACCGTCTTCGTGGAAGTTAGTTGCTCAGGAAGGGGCGCGCGGTTGCAAACGCGCGGTCTGACTTGCGCGCGACTGATCAGAAGCGAGAGCGGGGCGTGGTTCCATAGCTGCTATCCGAAGGCCATGACTGGAAAACGTTCTAGGGAAGAATCAAGATACGGACCAGAAAGAATTATTCAGTTCAAAGTTAAAAGCTCAAAAGGCCGAAACAATGAAAAGAAGAAAAGTGCAACAAAGTGTGTATCAAACTGTCCGAGAACAAAAAGTGAAGCGTCAAAGACGTAAGCTCAGAAACCCTAAGACGCGGATCAGTCATGTACCAGAGAAAGCGAACACGAATAACCATGCAATCGCAACTCAAGAAGAATTCGGTGACCGGTGCTTAAACAGGACTATCTCCCAATCATCCGAATAGATATGCATTCCACAAGAGAGGTAACACAAGGTTTGAATCAATATCATAAATCAGTTGTGTGTTGTATAATCACAGTTGCGCAGGTTGTGAGGGTGGCGCAGACATCTGGCGCAGTAAGTCCAATAATCACGCGTGCGTTACACAAAAGGTAAGGAAGCCGACTTGTTCAGGGACGAACAAGAGTAAGTGTGGGGGATTTGATAGAGCACAGTTGTACGCTACTTTAAGTCCTTTACATTACTCATATTCTAACATATTTCAGTACAAGATTGCGCTTTTGGTGTAGTTTTGTATCTCAGGTCTAAAAGAAGAGTTAGAACAAAAACGCAACAAGAAGGCTGATTTCCAGAACAAAAGACGACAACTTGACAACAAGGACAGAAGACCACTAGCGCGCGAGCACTATGGCGCGCGAGTGTGGGTCGCGCAGAAGACAGCAAAACGGTGACGTCAGCAGACAGCGAGATATCCGGAGCGATGACGTCATCACGCGCGAAGAATATTTCTAAGTTCAGTTTTTGGAGATTAATATTTCCTAAGCTGATTCTTAGAGATATAGATGATTTCCTACAGATATCCTTGCCTAAATATTCGTGGGAACCCTAGAAGGCAAGGCTATAAATATCAAGCTTCATGGAAATCACAGGAGGGATTTTTAGAGAGAGTTGACGGCGCAGAGCAGGACTCAGGCGAGGTCGCGCGCGCAAGCTGTCACGCGAGCCTGACAACGCACCATACAAATTTGTCTTGTTATTTCAGTTGTTATTTAATTATTCTTGAGATGTATTCAATCAGTATGAGTAGCTAAACTCACTGAACTCGGTTTGGATTTTGATCTATGAATAATATGTTTTGAGGTCTTGTTCTTAATTTGCACGATAAGTTTAGTATTGTTATTCCGAACTCAATTGCATGATAATTAGGTTAGACAATTAAGCGAAGCCTTGCACCGCAGACTTAGTTGTAGAATCTTTTATCTATAGTTAAACTATCAGAGGTACGTGACTGTGAATGATAGGAGTAACACTAGAATAGGCAGTAGCTACCTTGACCGGATTCGTTATTGACTAGACTAGATTGAGTAATAATATCATACAGACTTTGACCGAAATGTATGTGTAGGTTATTAAGCTGTGACAGGACCTTAACCTACGTGGACAATTATATCATGTACCTTTAGCGACCGAGGACAAACATAGAATTCATAGTGAAGAATCTGAACCGAGCTCATCTCAAGCATAGTTATTTGCATCTTTTATACCTACTTTCTGTGTGTGCGCCAGTTACACTTGCGCAGCAGTTTTTCTTTCTTTTAATTGTTTCACTCACGCACCTGTAGTTGAAAAGAGACTTCCACCGTTGAATTTTAGTTTGTAGTTGAAAAGAGACTTCCACCGTTCTCTGTGGATTCGACCCCAGCTTACCAATACTATACTAGTAGGAGAGCCGGGATAAATTTGCAGCACTCAACGACGTGCTCGTCAAATTTTGGCGCCGTTGCCGGGGAGCGGCTAGAGAAGTTTTCTTTTCTTTTCTTTTCCTTTGTTATTTACTTTTCGTTTTCTTATATAAAAAAAATCCAAAAAAATTAGTTACGTTTAATTTTGCTGTTGTTTTTGTTATGCATGGAAGATTTTGGTGAGAACAGTGTGATCGGCAGACGCATGGACAACACGCCAGACGCGCCAGGGCGCAACGCCGATAACGTCTTTGCTCGCCTACACCCTGCCGAACTCGATGCACTCAGAAGAGAACTACGCAGAGACCTAGAGTTCAGAGGGGATGCTGAATTGCCGAGACAGGACAACCAGCTGAATAATAATGTGGACGTACGTGCGCCACCACCTGTCGCGCGCGTACCTGCTCAACCTGTGGCGCGCCGCACCATTAAGGAGATGTCTCAGGCGGTTAATCAGCCATGGTGCATCGTACTGCCCCCAAGGAGCTTGTTCACTACATACCAAAGTTCCATGGTATGCTAGTGAGAACCCAGTCAAACACGTCAGAGAGTTCGTGGCCATTTGTGAGAATATGAGGAATGGGAACGAGGATCCTGAGTTGCTGAAGTTGAGAGCTTTCCCATTCTCGCTTTTGATTCAGCTCGACAATGGTTAATGGGACTAGCTCCGGGTTCAATAAGGACATGGCCCGAGTTACAAGAACGGTTTCTAGATAAGTTTTATCCCGCGGCCAAAGTATCACTGCTACGTAGAGAACTAGCTGCGCCGAAACAGTTGCATGGAGAGTCATTATCAGAGTATTACGAGCGGTTCAGGGAACTTGAAGCGAACTGCTACAATCACGGACTCCCACAACATGTGCTGATTGAGAACTTCCTCAACGGATTAACTGAGGTGTTTGTTGAACGCTTGCGCAGGAGGTAACGTGAGGAATATGTACCCAGAGGATGTTTGGAAGCTGATAGAGGACACTGCGGACCAAGTCAGATATCAAGTGTCGCTAGAGAACAACCGCACCAGATCACTGCATCAGGTAGACGTAACCGGAGAGATCAAAGAAGGAAGGATATGATGCAGAAGCTAATGATGAAACAAAGCGCCGATGTTAGACCATGCGAATTCTGTCACGCCACAGATCACCAGACTGACGCATGCCTGATAGAGCGTAGTTGTACGCTACTTTAAGTCTTTTACAGTGCTCATATTCTAACACATTTCAGTATAAGATTACGCTTTTGGTGTAGTTTCGTATCTCAGGTTCAAGAGAAGAGTTAGAACAAAAACACAACAAGAAGGCTGAATTCCAGAATAAAAGACAACAACTTGACAACAAAGGACAGAAGACCACTAGCGCGCGAGCACTATGGCGCGCGAGTGAAGGTCGCGCAGAAGACAGCAAAACGGTGACGTCAGCAGACAGCGAGATATTCGGAACAATGACGTCATCACGCGCTAAAGAGATTTCTAAAATCGGTTTTTGGAGATTTAAGGTTTCCTAAGCTGATTTTTAGAGATAAAGATGATTTCCCTCAGATATTCTTGCCCTAAATATTCGTGGAAACCCTAGAAGGCAAGGACTATAAATACAAAGCTTTATGGAAATCTCAAGGGAGACGTAGAGAGAGAGCTGACGGCGCAGAGGAGAATTCCGGCGAAGACGTGCGCACAACCTGTCACGCGAGCCTGACGACGCTACACTACAGATTTGTCTTGTTATTTAGTTGTCTTATAATTATTCTTGAGATGTATTCGATCAGTATGTCTAGCTAACTTACTGATTTCGGTTTGGATTTGGTTCTATGAATAATATGTTTTTGAGGTCTTGTTCTTAGTTTACATGATCAAGTCTAGTATTATTATTCCGCACTCCATTGCATGATAATTAGGTTAGACAATTAAGCGAAGCCTTGCACCGCAGACTTAGTTGTAGAATCTAGTATCTATAGTTAAACTATCAGAAGTACGTGACTGTGAATGATAGGAGTAACACTAGAATAGGCAGTAACTACCTTGACCGGATTCGTTATTGACTAGACTAGATTGAGTAGTAATATCATACAAACCTTGACCGGAATGTATGTGTAGGTTATTAAGCTGTGACAGGACCTTAATCTACGTGGACAATTATATCATGTGCCTTTAGTGACCAAGGATAAAACATAGAGTTCATAGTGAAGAATCTGAACCGGATTCATCTTTTGCATATTTGTTTGCGTCTTTCATACTTGCTGTCTGTGTGTGCGCCAGTTGTACTTGCGCAGCAGTTTTTTTCTTTCTTTCTTTAAAACTCACGCACAACCCAATCTTAGTTTGTAGTTGAAAAGAGACTTCCACCGTTCCCTGTGGATTCGACCCCAGCTTGCCAATACTATACTAGTGAGGAGAGTCGGGATAAATTTGCAGCACTCAACGACGTGCTCGTCAATGCCCCTCCCTATTCGAAGAACACGCAGATGTTAATGCAGTAGGAGGATGGAATAATGGACAAGCTAGGCAAGGACAACCTAGATTTGGATTAGCTGAGAATGGGTTTAGTTGGAAGAACGACCAGAATTTCCAAAGGCCGTGCGCTGACTGGTGCGCGCAACCTAATGTATCCACTGGCGCGCGACCTTACGCGCCAGCTGCTTCCTACAACCCACCACACAGACGCACAGAAAGGCAAACGCAGAGTTCTCAACCACCAAAGAAGTCGTTAGAGGAAATAGTTGGTCAGTTGGCTACACCGTAAGCAAGAATCAGGAGCAGAACGAGAGGCGTTTCGCTCTGATTGAAAATCAGTTAACACAAATCTCTGAAACCGTGATCGAGATCTCAAATAACAGGAAAGCAGAGTGCAAGAGAGAGAGAATGTGTCCAACGCAGTATTACTTAGATCAGGAAAGGAAACATCAGGTGCGCCAGAGACACTCGCGCCAAAGAAAAGCGCGCACGAGCGCAGAATAATAGTTCACCGCCAGAATCCAGCTGCACCAGTTGCAAAAACAGAGGAACCATCTAGCAGCAACGTACCACTTCCTTTCCTGCCCCGAATTATAAACCTTAAGAAAACCGAGCTAGATCAAGAGCTATATGACCTGTTCAGCAAGGTGGAAATCAACATTCCACTTATAGATGCACTGAAACAAATCCCCAGGTATGCAAAATTTCTTAAGGATTTATGCACAAACAGAAGAAGGAAAGGAGGAAAGAAAGAGCAAGTGCAGCTGAACGCTAACGCCTCTGCAATCGTGCAACACAAGGTACCACCTAAATGCCGAGATCCAGGTACGTTCACTATACCATGTACCATTGGTAATTCTGTAGTGGATAATTGCATGATAGACTTAGGGGCATCAATAAATGTTCTTTATACACATCTCTCCGCATTGGACCACTAAAGCTCGCAGGGTTAACAATCCAACTAGCGGATCGGTCGTGCAAACAACCAGTGGGCATGACTGAAGATGTACTAGTAAGGGTAGGAGAATTGGTGTTTCCAGCCGATTTTTATGTGTTAGAGATGGAAGGAAACGTCTCTACCGACACTGCTCAAGTATTGCTTGGCCGACCCTTTTTGATGACCGCACGAACAAGAATCGACGTATGGAAAGGAACTCTTTGAATGGAAGTCGATGGTGAGGTCATACACTTCAATATATTCAAGGGAATGCAGTTTCCACCTGATGATTCTACAATAAACGCACTGGACGTTATCGATGAAGCAGTGGAAGAGGAGCAGACGCGCCAGACAACTGGCGCATTGTCAGACGCGCACAAAGAAGAAGGGAACACCAGAGCGGACGACTTGAGGTATCTTCTTTCTAGTACTAAATTATGTGTTGCTAAAACGGCTGTCTCTCGTAACATACAGGAATCAAAGATCATACTGAAGCAACTCCCAGAGCATCTAAAGTATGTGTTCTTAGACGACAATGAGACTAAGGCGGTGATTTATAAAGAACCAGCTAGAACCTGCTCAAGACACGCGCACTACATACCGCGCGCGCGAAGAGACGCGCCAGAGAACCCGCGCGTCAACTCAATCAGACATTGAAGAAATACCACGGCGTTGACCAAACAAGGTACTGTCGAGCCAGCGACGTTAAACCACGGCACTTCCGGGAGGTAACCCGTGCATTACTATTGCCTTCTTTACTACTTGTGCATAACGTGAGGACACGTTTTTGTTTAAGTGTGGGGGGTAGTAGTAGAGTTAACTTAGGAGTAGGATTAAATTTTAAATTTTCGTTTTTTTTAGTTTTCATTTTTTAGTTTAACCAAACCGAATGTGAACACATCTCAAGAGGTAACTGCGCGCAAGAAACATTGGCGTGCGCAACCTGTGTGCGTACTCGCGCACCTGTGGTAATTTGTGCTTATATAACATATTCTGAATTTTTGATAATTTTTTCGAATTTTGTGTATCTCTTGAGTGGAATAACGAGGGATGTGGAGTTGATAGAAACGTCCTAGAGAAGCAGTCGACCGAACGAAGCTTGAGGATCGGTTGCATGGTTAGAAGTATTTGTGGTGGTTGGTACTCCGCGCTCAAAGGAATAAGAGCAAGATCAGTCACGCAGATGCCGAAGGCGAAAAACCCTAATTGGCGTGACGAGACGGGAAAACAGACCGTCTTCGTGGAAGTTAGTTGCTCAGGAAGGGGCGCGCGGTTGCAAACGCGCGGTCTGACTTGCGCGCGACTGATCAGAAGCGAGAGCGGGGCGTGGTTCCATAGCTGCTATCCGAAGGCCATGACTGGAAAACGTTCTAGGGAAGAATCAAGATACGGACCAGAAAGAATTATTCAGTTCAAAGTTAAAAGCTCAAAAGGCCGAAACAATGAAAAGAAGAAAAGTGCAACAAAGTGTGTATCAAACTGTCCGAGAACAAAAAGTGAAGCGTCAAAGACGTAAGCTCAGAAACCCTAAGACGCGGATCAGTCATGTACCAGAGAAAGCGAACACGAATAACCATGCAATCGCAACTCAAGAAGAATTCGGTGACCGGTGCTTAAACAGGACTATCTCCCAATCATCCGAATGATATGC
Source organism: Sedum album (assembly GCA_006409495.1). Classification (NCBI taxonomy): domain Eukaryota; kingdom Viridiplantae; phylum Streptophyta; class Magnoliopsida; order Saxifragales; family Crassulaceae; genus Sedum; species Sedum album. Next base: position 11,199 of record QZGG01001370.1, on the reverse strand, counting down.
ATTCCACAAGAGAGGTAACACAAGGTTTGAATCAATATCATAAATCAGTTGTGTGTTGTATAATCACAGTTGCGCAGGTTGTGAGGGTGGCGCAGACATCTGGCGCAGTAAGTCCAATAATCACGCGTGCGTTACACAAAAGGTAAGGAAGCCGACTTGTTCAGGGACGAACAAGAGTAAGTGTGGGGGATTTGATAGAGCACAGTTGTACGCTACTTTAAGTCCTTTACATTACTCATATTCTAACATATTTCAGTACAAGATTGCGCTTTTGGTGTAGTTTTGTATCTCAGGTCTAAAAGAAGAGTTAGAACAAAAACGCAACAAGAAGGCAGATTTCCAGAACAAAAGACGACAACTTGACAACAAGGACCCGAAGACCACTAGCGCGCGAGCACTATGGCGCGCGAGTGTGGGTCGCGCAGAAGACAGCAAAACGGTGACGTCAGCAGACAGCGAGATATCCGGAGCGATGACGTCATCACGCGCGAAGAATATTTCTAAGTTCAGTTTTTGGAGATTACATATTTCCTAAGCTGATTCTTAGAGATATAGATGATTTCCTACAGATATCCTTGCCTAAATATTCGTGGGAACCCTAGAAGGCAAGGCTATAAATATCAAGCTTCATGGAAATCACAGGAGGGATTTTTAGAGAGAGTTGACGGCGCAGAGCAGGACTCAGGCGAGGTCGCGCGCGCAAGCTGTCACGCGAGCCTGACAACGCACCATACAAATTTGTCTTGTTATTTCAGTTGTTATTTAATTATTCTTGAGATGTATTCAATCAGTATGAGTAGCTAAACTCACTGAACTCGGTTTGGATTTTGATCTATGAATAATATGTTTTGAGGTCTTGTTCTTAATTTGCACGATAAGTTTAGTATTGTTATTCCGAACTCAATTGCATGATAATTAGGTTAGACAATTAAGCGAAGCCTTGCACCGCAGACTTAGTTGTAGAATCTTTTATCTATAGTTAAACTATCAGAGGTACGTGACTGTGAATGATAGGAGTAACACTAGAATAGGCAGTAGCTACCTTGACCGGATTCGTTATTGACTAGACTAGATTGAGTAATAATATCATACAGACTTTGACCGAAATGTATGTGTAGGTTATTAAGCTGTGACAGGACCTTAACCTACGTGGACAATTATATCATGTACCTTTAGCGACCGAGGACAAACATAGAATTCATAGTGAAGAATCTGAACCGAGCTCATCTCTAGCATAGTTATTTGCATCTTTTATACCTACTTTCTGTGTGTGCGCCAGTTATACTTGCGCAGCAGTTTTTCTTTCTTTTAATTGTTTCACTCACGCACAACCCCAATTCTTTAGTTTGTAGTTGAAAAGAGACTTCCACCGTTCCCTGTGGATTCGACCCCAGCTTACCAATACTATACTAGTAGGAGAGCCGGGATAAATTTGCAGCACTCAACGACGTGCTCGTCAACCCTCCCAAAGAAGAACTCATGTTGAGTTTGTTCACACCTATGACCCATCCTACCCACCAAATTTTGACAACATAGACCATGCACGAACCTATGAAAGATTAGCAGAAGATGAAAACCGACTCAAGCCTTTGGTGAGCTCGATAGCCCTTCATGACAAGACAATGCAAAGCCTTGGCATTATGCCAAAGTTTATGACATGTTTGGCCGAGCTTCACTCGATGTGGATGTTGTTTTCAACAAGCAATGCTATAAGGAACTTGTCTATGAGTTCATTGCTTCGTTTGAACCTGTGGAAGGAGATGGTTTTGCATATGATTATGAAGGATGGAAATTCAGAATTCAAGATTTGGATTTTTATTGGACTCGACAAGAAGCATATAGACATCTTGGATTTCCTGAAGGAGGACTTTGTCACTTGGCTACGGAACAACAAAGAATTCAGATTTGGAAAGACATTAGCCGCCAAGACTTCATTGGAGACTACCCTTCACCATCTCTATTAAGAATCCCGTTTGGAAATACGTGCATCGTCTGATTGCTACGAATATTAATTGCCAACCCGAAACTGTTGATGTAGTTACCCGAGAGGACTTGAACATATGTGGGCACTCGACCAAGATGAACCAATCAATTGGTTTGATGTGTTCACAACCATGTTCAAGGGTATGCAGCAGGCATACTACTCTTCACAGTACGTGGGTTGTACTTCATTGATCACTAGCATAGCCATCGGTTGCCAATTTATTCTACCCGAGAGATACACAGAATTCCGAGAATTGGACTTTAACTTGTTAAGGAAATTAGCATTCCTAGCCAAACAACCCGCTAAGTTGGAATTTGCCTATAAGGAAGTAACTGAGGAAGAAGACCCCTCCGAGAACGCGCGCTCGGTTGGAACTTCAATGATACAAGCAAAGGAAGGGTAAGGAAAAAGCTACCTCGAGCAAAACGCAGTCCAAGAAGCCTAAGAAAAATAATTCGGGTATTGAGTGGTATGAGGTTCGTAGGGTGACTATCAAAGAATTTCGCAAGCCGAATGGAGAACCAATTGAGATCGAGTCTGATGAGTGATTAAACCTTATTTCTTATTTCTTCTATAATAATCATGTCTTTGTTTGGAAAACAAAGTTAGAAATTCAATAAAGAAGAAATTTATATCTTACCAAATTTTAGGGTTACTAAAAATAAAATTCAGAATTAAAACACCTTGAACAAATATAAAACTCAATTAAATTCTGAATTTTGGCCGAGCCCACTCGACCTAAAATGTCACTCGATCGAGTGAACCTATTCTTAAACCGAAATTCAATTCGATCGAGTCATCTGGTTCACTCGACCGAATCAACCTATTGGGCCATATCACCTTAAACATTAAACAAAACCTAGCCCAACTACACAAAACAAACCCTAACTCGACCGATTCAAACACTTAGCCGTTTTCACTCAACCAAAATCTCACCTTTCCCAAATCCTACACAAATTAGAACACCAATGGAAAACCAAGAGCGGAGCAAAGTAGTTTTCAAGAGAAGAAAGTTGTCTAAACAAAGTATTGAAGTCACTCGACCGGAAGAGAACCCTCACCCGGCCGACTCGAGCACAACTCGACCTATTGATGGTAACAACCCTCTTTAGTTGAATCTACTCCCTATCCGTTCAATGCACAAATTAGACTAGATTCGGAGATGAAAGTAAGGGAAAAGAAGCTTAGGAATTTCAAAGTTCTTACTCCTTTATTTCCGGACATTGAATTTCTAGACAAAGTGGTGTTGATTTTTGATAAGATTGAGCCGAGGTTTAAGAACCATGGATTAGGATTTGTGTTTGGTGATGATCCGGGTGTGTATGAAAAGGTAGTGCGCGAGTTTATTTATTCACTTAAGACCAAATGGAAGTGGTCGAGTTAAGAGGACACAAGATAGAAGTTGTGAAAGAATGGAAATTTCGTTTGGGAAACAAGGACTTTGTTCTCTCTAGTGATGAATTAAGAATTGCATTTGGTTTGGAGCATTGCGAACCATGTTTACCGATCACTAAGAATATGAGGAACATAGTTTGGAGAGAAATCACAAACGATAGTATGGATTATAAGTCGGGTAGCACGGCTACAAAGATTAGAAGTTCGGAATGGAAGTTTATACATCGTCTTATAGCTACTTGCCTATACCTTCGTAGTGATAAGGGAAGATTCGTGAACAAGGATGATTTGGATATAATATGTTGTATGCACGAGGATCTTCCGTTCGATGTGCTCACTTGCAACTCGAACACTTGAAGAATGTCTCTTAAGTCATTCAAAGGATTATATATTGGTGGAGGACATTTTGTTACCATGCTAGCTAAGCATGTAGGATTTTCACTCGACCAAGAAAGGCATGCCGAAACAAGTATTAGGAGAGATCGAGCTACTAAGTCGTGGACTTGTTAAGAAGATAAAACTCAGCGGAGGAGATATTATTGTCTTACCCGAAAACGAGGACAAATATGATATTAGTCACGACTCACCACCACCCGAGACCAATTCCCTTGATGAGCTTTTAATGAATTCTAGGAATATGATTGCATGGCAAAGGGACATCACTAGTTGGTATACCGACATGACTATTTGGCAAGGAGAAATGATGAAGACATTGTTCACTCACACCTCGTGTGAAGGATACCGATCACCACCTAGACCTACATTGCATCACTCGACCGAAGAAAACGTTCAAGAAGATGAAGAATTCGTAGATGCAGAAGATAATTAGGTGACAACGAATAGGTCTGATAATGAACAACTTCCGAATTCTTAGAAACACCCGATATCTCCCAAACAAACAATCAACACAACCCATAACAACCAACTTACGCAACTAGAAAACAGATTGATCGAGTACTTGACATTTGCACTTGTTTGAACATTTTAACTTACTTATCTATCATGTTTTGCTTTGTTTGTTATATAATGACAAATCTTTGTTAGCATTGCAAGAATGATACATGTGCAGCACATTGGAAAGTCAAGATACGAAGAAAATGTCAAGAACGATACTCGACAACCAGCTAAGTATCTCTACACCTTAATCTTAATTTATTGCTTAGGGACTAAGCAAATTTTTAAGTGTGGGGTGGGGAGTAGTATGCATACAAAATTTTCATGATTATACATTGCATACTTTTCAAAAATTTGCATACATCCTACTATTTAAATGAAAACACGTTGAAAAATGTCAATTAAACATGCTAAACAAGATCGAGCACTTAGATTAAAAATGTTTTGCTGAGAAACTCATGAATTGAATTTTTTTGAAATGAACGACATTCATGATAGAAAATTTATTTCTTGTGACTTAACATAAGAGCTTGCCTAATTTGATTTTTCTTAGAAATTTTTGACATGACACCTTGAGAAAAGCAAAGTTTTATCCAATTTCATGGAGGAAAATTTTTGAACAAAACATGGATAATATTTCATAAAGCTATTGTATTGCCTTTAGGTGACTTAAGCATATCTCGTAATATATGGTGCATTTGTTGTAACACTCGAGTTAATATTTTGGCATCTAGTCAAGTCTTAAGTGTGGGGTTATCCGATAAAGTCGAGCATTTGCCGAGGGTTAGGAAAGAAAATAAAATTTATTTCCCCTTGAAAGTATCTGCTTTGACAAAACAAAAAAAATGCATTTGCCGAGGGTTAGGAAAGAAAATAAAATTTATTTCCCCTTGAAAGTATTTGCTTTGATAAAAAAAAAGATAAAAAAAATATAAAAGAAAATATATCGTTTCCCCACTTAAGTCCTTGCTTTTGCCTAAATAATGTTGCGACTCGAGTGAAGTTGTCGAGTGATAACCATGGAGAATTGCTTAAGGCGATCCTTGTACTTATGTACGTAGGCATGACATGCTTTTGAGAGAAAATTCATGAAATATGTGGTAATCATCCGGAATTCCTCTACTCTTATGATTATGACGTGTAGTCTAATTCTTGGTAAGAATTCTTGACCTTGACCTTATGGACTAGCCCTCGCTAGCATAGGTGATTGGTTCGGTGAAACTCCTCTTGAAAATTGTGTTTCACTTTGTGATATTCGGTGTAAGTTGGGAATGGAGAGAAAGGACAAATCAAGGTTAGTTTCTTATTGTTCGAGTTACGTTGAAATTTATGACTATCGTGATTTGAAGTGATTTTCAATGATTTCTCATGCCATGAATGATCAGCTATACTTTGAAGTGTTTTTGATTAAAGAATATCGCAAAAGAATGTTTGTTAAATTGACTAGCTATGTAAATGAATACGATAATGGATGATGTGCAGGATTTGTGCGTATTCCGTTATCTGAAAACTCTCACGAGACTAAAACTCGTCCACTAGGGCAACCTAGAGGTTTAAAGGCTTAATGCATATGCTAAATGCATTCGTGATTTTCTACGACAGTGAACTAGGATTATATTTACTTTAGAAATCTCAGGAGTTAGAAATAAGCTTAATGCTTGTTCGGGACGAACAAGGATTAAGTGTGGGGTATTTTGATAGTGTTAGAAATGTCTATTTTAAGCCCCTACTTTCATGCTTTTCATATGATCATAACGTAAAATATATTACTTTTGATACTTTGATTGATGTTTCAAGTCAAAAGCACGATTCCAGCCTTACGAAAGAGCAGAAATGGAAATATGAAAAAGCACGTGAATTCGGCCTAAATCAGACGTAATTGGAAGCATTTCTGCAATTCTTAGACCGAGTGTACCAAAGTACTTGACCCGAGCAAGAACAGCCAAAGACTCATGTTACTCGACCGGAGTAAATACACTGCTCGAGCAAGTTATTACGTGACCAAGACCCTTCGTATGGATTATCTCCATTAACTCGAGTGATTTAATACAAGAAGATAAGGAAACCTTCCACTTACTCGATCATTTAAGAAAAGTGGATAAGAAGACTCTTCCCATTTACTCGGCCATTAAAGATTAGGAGTTAAGGCAAGACCTTTCATGCACTCGACCCTTTGATTGATCTTCACTATATAAACATCACAAGAGGTTTGAAGAAGGTTGCTGCCTAGGAGGCCGAAAACCCTAGTAAAGTGATTGAGAGCTGTCGAGTAACCCAAGTGAAGAAGAAGATATACCAAGAGAGTTCGGAGGAATTATTGAAGTTTATACAACCAGATTTTGTACTCGAGATAACGAGGAGATTGCAGCAGCTTGGAGCTCGACCGTGGATCATCAATCACTGAGAATTTCTAAACTTTACTCTTGTTTTATTTACAATCATTTACTTACAACTGTTTGAACATGTTTGCATTATCACTCGAGATGAGTGAGTAGTTTCCTTATGATGGGGATTTGATGAATCTCTAATGCTTATGAATAACTTGAACATGATTATTTAATTTACATGAATCAATTCTTGTATGACAATTGCGTGTGTTGAATCATACCCGAGCTTTATCTTCATAAATTAGGTGTCCTGACAAAACATCTAGAAGAGTAGGTCGGAGTAGTATTTTCTAGGGAAGGATCGGAAGGTGAACTTAGAATATTTTAGAATCAATACAACCATTAGATCGAGTATATTAGCAAAGCAGGAGCAGCGAGTATATTTGGTGCATGAATGTATTAATAAGCGTATTTGGACAGATTAGTGAAAACACCGGAAGGAATGAAGCTAGTCGAGTAGATGTTTACGTGCGAATCCAACATTCGGAAGTGAGGATTTCGTATGCTAATGCTACTCAGTCTAAATTCTATAATATAAATCCAACATTCGGAAGTGAGGATTTATATTATCATTTAACTATACATTCTAGATTAAATTGTCATCGAGGAGGAAATTCATAACTATAATATAAATCCAACATTCGGAAGTGAGGATTTATATATCTTGTTTGAGTGAAACCATAAGTATTAGTGGAGGATTCTCATCCTTATCATAGTTTTTAATATTTGATAACTAAAACCTTTTCTTTAAATATTGCCTTGAGATTGCCTTTTGAATAATAATATTGCCCTTTGAAATAAATAAAACACTTTAGAACTAAATTGAAAGCTAGTAATCGAGTGTAAAGAATTAAAAGCTAGTAATCGAGTTTGAAATATAACTTGACTCCACTGTTCCCTTGGGTTCGACACTAGGTCACCCCTAGTTCTATAAATTCTTTTGAGTTGCGTGTCGGAATGTTTATCATCTGTGCTACACACGTCAGCAGCACCTCGCACCTACTGTACATCCTATATTTGATGTCGAAGTCCAGTTTCTCGGTTTGGTTCACACAGATTGACATGACAAGCAACAAGAAAACACGGAAATAACTGAACTGGCGCGCGTGTCCTGTCACGCGCGAGCACGGTGCAGATCTAGATCTGCACTGAGATCTACGTTCTGACCAAAAATCTCGAAATTCTGGGTTGGGTGGCGGCGGCGCGGCGGCAGTGGCGGCGTCGGCGGTGGTGGCTTGGTGGCTTTGGGTTTTTGTGTTTTAGTGAGATAAGTTGAAAATGAGAAGTGACACAAATTAAACCCACATCATATATTTATAGCACAAAAAGCCCACATGCATGCATGGCCCAAAACTACATGGGCCCAATACTAAAACTAAACCTAAAACTAAAACTAAAATTAAAATTAAAACTAAAACTAAACACACACAAAACAAATGAAAATAATCTAAGTTAAGTTTGTCGGAGTACCTTCCGATGAGTGCTTTGTTTAACGTCGTTAGCTCGACTCAAATGCGCACTCATAGCGCACGGTTTACCTCCCCCACACTTGAATCTTTGCCTCCTTCCATGTTATCATCTTTTCTGCATGGCAAAAATTCAAGTGAGTTAATATCAGAATAATAAGAGTAGTCAATATGATCGGAGGGTAAAGAGAGAGAAAATGCGAAGTTTCGCGTATTAGGTCTGTCAGATGCGCCAGACTGTGCGCAAGTTATCTCCCGCGCGTCCTTGAGTCGCACAACCCTATTCTGCATGATCATCCTACGCACCATATCTGCGTTTCGATGCTGTTCCCAAGTATCGTGTTGCTCTCGGCTTCGCTCTCTGCTCCTCTTATCAGGTGGCTTATTCTTTATATTGTTCTGGCGCGCCAAAGGCATAGTCTTCTGGCTGGCGCGCATCATCTCAGAATGCCTTGGTATTGGTGCCTTGTTTACCCGATCATTCACCAATGGTTCCTCTGATAACCTGATTCTGTTGATGACATCTAATCTGAGTATGTGCTTCTTATCTTGTAATGTCACCATACCTTTTCCGACATCAATACACACTTGCGCGGTCCTCGTGAATGGTCGGCCAAGCAACACAGATTCTCTTGCTTCCGTATTCGGCTTGTTCATGTCAACTACATAGAAATCTGCTAGGAATTTGAGTTCGCCGACATGAGTCAAGACATCCACTATCTTCCCCTTTGCTTCGATCCGTGAGTTGTCCGCAAGTAGTAATGCCATGTCAGTTGGCTCTAGAGGTCCCATTGACGATGCTGAATATAACGAATATGGCAGCAAGTTAACCGATGCTCCTAAGTCTAACATGCACTCGCTAACCAGGGTGTCTCCAATAAAGCACGGAATAGTAAAAGTTCCCGGATCAGCAAGTTTCTCTGGTAAATCTGGAGCTAAGCATAACTTCAAGCTTGCTTGGAGATCATTCAGCACGATACCTTCCTTCTGTTCTGGTGCATCAGAGTAGGTGCTTGTGAAAACTGGTGCTACAATCAATTCTTTACTCTGTTCTTCTGCGCCAGCAGTGACGCGTGTATCAACTGGCGCGCTAGTATTGTCTGGTTGAGATGCGTCCATCTGAACCATGTTGATACTTCCTTTGGGATTCTGGATGACCTGAGAAGGCAGATTACCATCACTAGCCTTCAGTTCATTCACAGTGGTGGCGATCTGGGTGAGCTGGTTCTCTATTAGTTTAAACCTTTTATCATTCTGCTCTTCATTCCTTCGCACTGTCTCAGCCAACTGACTAACTATTTCCTCTAATGACTTCTTGGGCGGTTGAGTATTTTGCGTTTGTCCTTCAGTGCGTCTGTGTGGTGGGTTGTAGGAAGTCACTGGTGCGTAAGGTCGCGTGCCAGTGGGTGCATTAGGTTGCGCGCGCCAGTCAGCGCGCGGTCTTTGGAAATTCTGCTCAATTCTTCCAACTAAACCCATTCTCAGCCAATCCAAATCTAGGCTGTCCTTGCCTAGCCTGTCCATTATTCCATCCTCCTACTGCATTTACATCTGCATGTTCTTCGAATAGGGAGGGGCATGCGTCAGTCTGGTGATCTGTGGCGTGACAGAATTCGCAGGGTCTTGCATCGGCGCTCTGTTTCATCATCAGTTTCTGCATCATATCTTTCAGTTCTTTGATCTCTCCTGTTACGTCTACTTGATGCAATGATCTGGTGCGGTTGTTCTCTAGAGACACTTGATATCTGACTTGGTCCGCAGTGTCTTCTATCAGTTTCCAAACATCCTCTGGGTACATATTCCTCACGTTGCCTATTGCAGAAGCATTCAACAACCTGAGTTCCATCTCAGTTAGTCCATTGAGGAAGTTCTCAATCAGTACATGTTGCGGGAGTCCGTGGTTGTAGCAGTTCGCTTCAAGTTCCCTAAACCGCTCATAATATTCGGACAATGACTCTCCGTGCAACTGCTTTGGCGCGGCTAGCTCTCTTCTGAGTAGTGATACCTTGGCTGCAGGGTAGAACTTATCCAGAACCGTTCCTGCAGCTCGGGCCACGTCCTTATCGATCCGGAGCTAGACCCATCAACCATTGTCGAGCTGAATCACAAAGAGAGAATGGGAAAGCTCTAAGTTTTAGTAATTCTGGGTCCTCGTTCCCGTTCCTCATATTTTCACAGATGGCTGCGAACTCTCGTACGTGCTTAACTGGGTTTTCACTGGCCATACCATGGAATTTTGGTATGTAGTGAACAAGTTGAGTCCGCAGCTCGAAATGTCCATCAGGAGGTAGCACGATGCACCAGGTTGGTTAACGGCTTGAGGAGCCGACATCTCTTTGATGGTGCATCGCGCGACAGGTGGTGGCGCGCGTACATCCATGTTGTTATTTAGCTGATTTTCGTTTCTGGGTAATTCAACATCCATTCTGAACTCTAAGTCTCTGCGTACTTCTCTTCTGATTGCTTCGAGTTCAGCTGGGTGTAGGCGAGCAAAGATGTTCTCGGCATTGCGCACTGGCGCGTCTGGAGTTTCTCTTCTTCTGCCGATTACACTGTTCTCACCAAAATCTTCCATGCAAAACAAAAACAACAGCTAAATTAAACGTAACTAATTTTTTTTTTTGGATTTTTTATTTATAAGAAAAACAAAAAGAAAAAGGAAAAGAAAACTTCTCTAGCCGTTCCCCGGCAACGGCGCCAAAATTTGACGAGCACGTCGTTGAGTGCTGCAAATTTATCCCGGCTCTCCTACTAGTATAGTCTCGGTAAGCTGGGGTCGAATCCACAGGGAACGGTGAGAATTCTCTTTTCAACTACAAACTAAGAATTGGGGTTGTGAGTAACAATTAAAAGGAAAGAAAACTGTTGCGCAAGTGTAACTGGCGCACACACAGACAGCAAGTATAAAAGATGTAAATAAAGATGCAAGAGATGAGCTCGGTTCAGATTCTTTACTATGAATTTCTATGTTTATCCTCTGTCACTAATGATACATGACATATTGTCCACGTAGGCTAAGGTCCTGTCACAGCTTAATAACCCACACATACATTCCGGTCAAGGTCTGATGGAG
>QZGG01001369.1:0-68169 GCA_006409495.1 Sedum album | reverse complement strand
TTAGGATATGAGTTACTTTTTAGTTCTAAATAAGGATTCATATTTGACAACGAGAAGGTGTGGGACAGTGAATCTGTTAAAGCTGTGGAGAAAGTTTCGGATAAAATGCTAACAGGGAATAATAAATTGGTACGTGTTTGCTATATTTTGTTTATGGTGGTATTGACAGTGTCCCATCCAGTGGTAAACAATCAGTATGGTTTCTCCTTGTTTCTCACAGGACGTGTGTACTTTTTAATTATGTTAAAACTTAAATCACTATTTAGTTATCAAATGTATCAGTTTCATGGTTTTACTAGATGCCGTGCACTCTGTTTGTTTTACAATGGTCACCGTCCCCCTTGAAAAGCATTTATACTTGCAACTCCTTGAACTTTATAAAGTATTTGATTCACTTCGAACTTGTCATTATTTTAGTTTGTTCCTCCATGTCTCTTTACTAGGGTCTTTCAATCAATGTGGTTACCATTGTCAAGGGTAATAGCTGCCAGCTTCATGAATTTTCCTCGACACATTGCACTTACAATTTACAAAAGGGTTTTCAACTTTTGTTCTTTTGGTACAATCTTCAATGATACAATTCGTCTAACTGTTAATCGTCCAACTTGTTTCTCTTTATTTGCACTTGAAGTCGCTGCATTTTGTATATTGAATTACGATTATTGTTAAGTTTTCCACGTATAGCTGAAGTGAATGCTCAAAGTTTTTCTCCCTGCTACTGATGTTTTTCAATGAGTAAACTCCGTCACCAGTTGCATGTTTGATTAAAACTTAACAAAGTCGCCCGTATTCTTAACGTCATCTCATGTTGTGCTACTTTCTGATGTTCACAACTCGTGGGCATTAAAATTAAGCGCTTACGTGTTCACAACTTGACATGGCTAATTTCTGATGTTTTTTCCAAGCCAGGAAAGGGAGGATGAAAAGCAAGGTATAACATTTCCTTTCAAATTATGTGCACAGAAAGCTTCCCATGATTAGCATAAGTTTGGAATAAGAATCTGCACAATCCCACAAGTAAGGTCCATCCTCTGGTTATTTATCACGCAAATTTCCTTTTGATCAACCAAAAAATCCTGCTTCACCATTCTCGTCATCATTGGAGACCAACCTAGTTACAGTTGGTGTTCCACCGCAATGGCGGCTATAAGGGCACTCAGAACTATTCGTGACAAAAGACTGAGCAGACTCCCTTTATATGAGGACATAACTCCCTCTACGCATTGGACAGACGACACCAATGACCGGAGTCTTATCATAGATATTCCTGGTAATCATATATTCACTAAGCATAGATTGTTTTTATCTGATGCAAACATGTTGTAACTGAGTTCTGCTGCTTGTGAAGGGTTCAAAAAGGAGGAAGTGAATATGGAGATTGATGAGGCTGGAAATGTGAGCATTAAAGGAAAGCGTGATGTGGGTAATAACAGGTTCAAACGCTTCTCCATTACGGTAAAGGCACCAGAGAATACTGACATGAAGGGAATCGTTGGAAATTTGGTAAATGGGTTGTATACTGTTGTTTTTCCAAAAATGGCTGTGCCTGAGGCAGTGCAGGAGGCTGAGCTTGTCAGTGGTGGTGGAGAAGTAGTGGAGAGTAAACCTGAGCAGAAGCTGTTGGATGCTGATGAACTGGATGAAAAAACTAAGAAGGGTCTAGAAGCGGAATTGGGCGCAGAGGCTTCAAAGACTATGGAGAAGGCTGCAGATGTGAGTTCAACAAATGCTTCAACTGATAAGGCTCAGGTGACAGAGAAGGATCTGGAAACTGCAACAAGTGAGGCAGATATTGTAAATGCATCGAAGGGGGTGATATTGAGAAAAACAGTCGAGACAGATATACCTGAGAAAGCAGTGACAACAACAACTGAGATTTCTGCCCTGGAACCAGAAATCAAGACAATGCCGTTAGAGACAGCTGCTGATCAAAAACTAACCGTACGGAAGTCACCAGATATTGCTTCACCAGAAAAGACAAAAGAGACAGCATCACATGCCTCAGCAACACCCACAGAGAAAGCAATCAACACAACTGATAAGCCTTCAGCACCAGAAACAAAGAGTTTATCAGAGGTGCCCGAAGCGACAGAGCCTTCAGCAGCAGATACTGTAACAACAGTTCTGAAGAAGGAGATGGTGAAGTATGCAACCAAAGTTGAACCACAGGAAAATCAAGTGGTGAAAAAGGATGGAGGATTTATGGAGAATGTCATGGAGATGATTACTGAACATAAGGTCTGCATCATATCTGTCATTTTAGCCTTCTCAATGGGAATCCTAATTTCCAGAAGAATCAGCTCTAAATAAATATGTACATAAATTGAAGTCATATGATCATTTTCATTATACAGTAAATAAAAGGTTGTTCTCTCGAGTTATGGTCATACCCTCGGGCAGGGTTCTCTGAACCTTTAATGTACATGCAAAGTGACACTGTGATGCTATAGGCGCCTAGAAAGGAGAAGCTGAAATCCACATTGTTCGATAACAATGTCTAAGAAATTAAAAAGTATTTGAGAAACAATTATTCAGTAATACTCACATGCATATGATATAGTAAGTTTAAAAGCTCGAGACCCTACTAATCACACATATGTTCAGCGCATAGAAGCACCTGGAATGACTTTTAGTGTTGAGATGCTTGCAGAAGTCCATCACGAATCTGAGAAGCCACATCACGAACAGCGCCTGGTCCATGAGGTATGAATACAGCAGATGACTTAGATGAAGCACCTATTTCCTTCATGGTGTCAAAGTACTGGGTAACGAGCACCATGTCCATGACATCTTTTGCACTAGTCCCTGGCACATTTACAGAGAAACCCAGAACACTGTCTCTCAACCCATCTACAATTGCTTGACGCTGACGAGCAATGCCCAGCCCTGACAAATACTTGGACTCTGCCTCACCCTCAGCTCGCTTGATTTGCAATATCTTTTCAGCCTCAGCCTTTTCAGTGGCAGCAACCCTCATCCTTGCAGCTGCGAAATAAATTTAGTTAGAAACTAGGGGTGGGCAAAAACCGCACCGGAAGTGTAAACCGCCCGTACCACACCGCAAATGCGGGTTCGGAAACCGCACCGCATTTAAATGGTGCGGTTGCGGTTTTAGTTTTCAAGCAAACCGCTTAATGCGGTGCGGTTGCGGTTTTACTTTTCAAGTAAACCGCGATAAACCGCACCGCACCGCATTATTAGAAAAACATATAAATATATATAATTAAGTATATTTAGTATAATTGATGTAGTTTTTATAGAATAATATAATGAATTAATTAGATAAACTATAATTATATACATTATTATTACTAATTCTATCATATTTCTTGAAATATATGGTATGTAAAAGTTTAAAATTACTTATTTTGTAATTTAATTACGTTTTAAGTAGACCCGTCAAATGGATGGACGGGTGATAAATGGATGGACGGTAAATGGACGGATGATAAACGGTTGTCATCCGTTTAATCCGTTAAACTTAAATGGATTAAATGGATGGATTGTAAATGGATGATTAATCCATTTATCCGTTTACCATTCATTTATCCGTTTACCATCCATGTCCATTTACCATCCGTTTATCCATTTATCCGTTTATGAGTTAATTGTAAATGAATGGTAATAAGATAATAAACGGATGGTAAATGGACGCTAAATGGATAGTGGTTCATCCGTCAATCCGTTTACCATCCGTTTATTAAACGGATGGTAAATGGATATGGTTCATCCGTTCCATCCATTTAATAAACGGATGGTAAACGGATATGATGACTTTATCCGTTTAATTAAACGGATGGTTAATGGATTGAATTAAATGGACGAGTGATGGACACCAAAACGGATATGGATAAATTTGACATGTCTAGTTTTAAGTATATTTATAAAATATTAATACAAAGCAGTTTTCAAACCGAACCGCACCACACCGCATATTCCGGGAACCGCATTTTTTAAAAACCGCATTATGTGGTGCGGATATGGTTTCAAAAATAGTCAAACCGCATAATGCGGTTCGATTGCGATTTTACCCTCAAACCGCACCAAACCGCACCGCGCCCACCCCTATTAGAAACCATGAGTTTGATAAGGCATTAAGTAAATAATAATGTCCAAATGGAAATATATATTTTACCAGCATTGATCTCATTCATAGCCCTTTTCACGCGCTCATCTGGCTCAATATCAACAATGAGGGTTTGCACAATTTCATATCCGTAAGCAGACATTGCCTGAAATATACATGTGTGATAAACATTGTCATATCATATGTTCACAGTAAAGTTGAAAAACAGTCCTCAAGACTTTGTTTAGTATATACCTTCTCAAGCTCATCTTCGACAGCTTTAGCAATATCATTTTTCTGCTCAAAAGCATCATCTAAAAGAAGTTTTGGAACAGTCGCTCGGATTACTGCAACCAACATACAAGAAAATGAGAGCCAAGAAATAGGACAAAGTTGAAAGCAGATAGATCCAAATGTAATCTAGAGATAAACAAAAATTTGTTCTCACCGTCAAATACGTAGGCCTGGATTTGAGACTTGGTATTGCTAAGCTTGTAGAAAGCATCATTTGCCTTCTCAGATAGAGCCCTATACTGAATGGAAGCAACAACATTGACAAAAACATTGTCCTGTAAAAGAAATGGTGACTAGGTCAACTCACAGAAGCAGTTTTATTTTTAAGCTACGGCTGAAAAGTGAAAACATAGCACTTGACCTTTGTCTTAGTTTCACAGCGGACATCCAACTGTTGGACCCTTAGAGAAAGATAACCGGCAATCTGACTCCCAAGGAACCAGGGTAGGCAATGACATCCCGGCTCAAGAATTTCCTCAAACTTACCAAACCTTTCTTTAACAGCTACATTGGACTGATCAACTTGGACACAACAGAAGAGATTACCCATCTTATGTCACTGTAAAAAATTAAAGCCTAGGTGTTAGACATATTATAACAATCCAAATCGAATCCAAGCTCCAGCTAGAACAAGTTCTTCACATAAAAATTTAAACTCAAGAAACATATTCCATCAAAACACATATACTAAACAAAAATATTAGACCAAAACATAAACTAGGCTGCTTAATCATCTGAGATAAATGGCCAGAAACAAAACTGGTGAACTCAAAAACAAAAGAAAAGGAATATCTTACATGTTTCTAAGGAAAACAGATATCCCAAGAACATGGAGTAGGGCATTAAAAATTAGAAGGGTAGATTTATATACAGACATACAGCTAGACCAAGGAAATTGTCCAATCACACGGGCAGGAAACTTCCTACGTGACGTTAGGTAAATGAAGTCAACTAATAATATCGACAACAACAACACCACCATCGCATTAGCCATAGTTGTAGAGATCATGTCAAGAGGCACATATACATACTAACTTTAATTTGGTTAACTTGCTTTAATAGGAATATTTGCTTAAAACAATGTCTAGAAACATAACATTAAAACGTGATATGATACAAAACTAATGAAATTACATTCAAGATTGTAATAACCTAAATCAGCATCCAACATGAAATTATTAACTGCCTAATAAAATAGCAGGGAAGCTTCTCGGAAGGAGATCGAGTTCAAGTCAAACAGAATTGGTAAACATAATCATAGTCCGGTAAAGACAAAAGTGAGATCGATGGAGCTACGAAAAGTCCGTCAATGAGTGCGGCACGCGGCAAGCGTAGTGCGAATACTTTTAGTCTGAAAACGAACTAGGGAAAGAGAGTATTAAACCTTGTTGGAGAAGGAGATGAATCTGAGTGCTGATGAGAGATCGCTGTGGAGGTACCGGACACGATTATGCCCTAGACTTGAAATTGGGGATGCTATCGAGAGATATTATTGCGGATATTTATCAGCTGTATTTATTGGAGTAATCAATTATATAATAAATTATTAATTATCAAAGTGAAATATAAAAATAAAGAATGGAGATGCGGGGTATCGATCCCCGTACCTCTCGCATGCTAAGCGAGCGCTCTACCATCTGAGCTACATCCCCTTCTGTTCTTGTGACTTACGACAAATTTTAAAAATGTAAACCATGAGGAAATTCATTTTTACAAGAAGCTTAGGAAAATGTAGGCGGCGGCTCAAGGGAACAAAACATACCAAAAGCTGACCTGAGATGATGCAACTTAACCCCATCAATTAAGAGTAATGGCAGGATTGTAGATAATAGATTAGTTTGATATACTGATATAGGCAAGGATACAGATTGCAGGAAGGTTGAAGATTGCACTGATAGTTGATCAATGTATTACCAGAAGGTTGGTTTGATCTTGTATACATCATGGTCTGAAAAGAATTTGAATGGCATCCCACGAGCTCCTATACAGTCAGAATACGCCTTGTTTTTCACCAAAACACCTCCTGTCCTAACTTGTACTCAACACCAAAGACGACATAGCAATACGAGGTACTCAACAATAGCCCCTGCCCCTAGTTTAGTATGGCATTCAATGCTAAGAGGCAGGACAACGGCTATAAACTGAAACACCACCCAAATGGATTTATATTTGCTCATAAAGACATCTCTTTGATGATCGTCTGATATTATGCTTTCTTTAATTGTTCACACAATGAGTATCTACTAAATGACGTTTGAAAAATTGAAGACCTATCTACAGCAGGGAAACACCCTGACGCCTACTTAGGAGGTGCAAAACAAATCAATGATTTTTATCCCAGGACTCTCTTTAGTTCGTTTTTCTGTTCCGTGGTTAGTCTGGCTGGGTACTCCACATTAAACTTAATCCGCAAGATGCCTTTTTGTCTGGGATCCCTGGATATTGGCATTCCTTCGTTGGGGATGATCATTTCATGATCCGGTTTTATAATCTCTGTCAACGGGATAGAAAGATTACGACCATCTAAGGTCGTCAATTCCTGGATCTTGCCAGTCAAGGATTCTAGCAAGGTAATAGTTTGTTGGATTACCAAATCATTTCCGTCCCTCTCATAAACTGGATGGGGCTTCTCATCTACCACAAATGTGACATCTGCTGGGAGAAGACCAGGCTCATAATTGCCTTTTTCAGGGAAGGTGATCTTTGTTCCCTTCTTCCATCCAGGTTTGATTTCAACCGTCAAAATCTCTTCAGCATCACGAATCCTTCTGAGAAAAAGACGAGCATAAATATTAATGGAGGATACGAGAGGTAATCCATAAGTATAGTTGATATGGTTTCACAGAAAACTTGGAACCAAGTTCTAAAAGGTAATCAGACTAATTACACACCAAAGAAACTGAAATGGCAATAACCAAGTCTTGTAATTTAGTTGAAAATTCCAGTTCGTAATGTGTAGCTATCAATGTGATCTATTTACCTCTATATCCCTCCAGAAACAGTTGATAGGTCAGATACCAACAACAGCAATGGCAAAAAAATCACAACCAAAATCTCATTTCTCTAAAGTGGGACACTTCCATTGAAATATTACCATTCAACTATATAATTAACATGGCCAATCAGGCTTTAGAATCTTGATATTGGTGTTTGCAAAACAAAATTTAATTTCAACGCGTGAAGCGTCACAGAGTAGCCAAGCATAACCCTAACCTAGCCTGTCATTAGAAATGCAGCAAGAAAGACTAAAAAAATCAAGAGAGTTTTTTCATCTCTTCAGGCTATGCAAAATATTCAGAATACTACATCTTCCGCTAATCACAGACACCCCATATCACCCATGTCTTGGCAGAAGCAATTTATAAAAACTAACAGCTGGCCATGGTTCAAATAAAGAGGGAACACATATTCGTTTCCTATTACGGGTGTCCCTAATCTTTTATCAAGTAATTTCTCACTAAAAACCAACTATCAACGGAAAAATCAAATCACAAAATGACAACTAAAGGTAGAACAACTTAAACAGAAACTGATCTGCACTTCTTGTTATGCGAATCAGACCTTTCATCACTATCAGAACAAATCTAAATGAATTTCCGACATTTATAGCAAACGCAAACGCAGACGCAACCATATCCAATATTGTCATCTAATCACTACACATTTTAGCAACCCATCCCATACAGAAGTCATTCACTGAAATTAACTATGTCACTTTGATTCATTAATTCCCGATTAACTTAAACCAACCATTAAAGACTAACATTTACACTTCACCTCCTACTCCCAATCTTGATCACACATGCATTTTAAAAAAATCCAAAGAAATTCACATCACCAATTTCACAATCCAATTCAAAATCATAATTTTATACATCATTAAATCAAATTGGAGTTAAAAAACAAACATACCCAGTAACAGTATCCTGAACTGTCCTCGAAATCCTCATCTTCTTCTTGGCACCCTTATATAGCTCCTCCAAACTACAAGCCAATGTATTCTCCACAGTGGGTGCTTTCTTAACCTCTCCCGCAGCACCATTCGACGTCCTAAAATATCCATCCCTAAAAGTCTTCATCCTCTCCGGTCCTCCACCTTCCGATCCCCCAAACATTTCCGCATAGATATCCTCCGCATTCCTCGGATTGAACCTAAAACTCTTCCCAGTCCACTGGCTCCCATTCCTCATCCCCGACGAAGAAGCTGAAGACGACGTCGGCGGCGGTGGCACAATGCCGGACTTCAACGCCTCCTCTCCATAAAGATCGTAGATCTGCCGCTTCTTCGGATCACTCAACACATCGTACGCCTCTGAAATCTGCTTAAACTTGGCCTCCGCTTCATTCTTCCGCGTCGGATTCTTATCCGGATGCCATATCATCGCCAGTCGCCTATACGATTTTCGTAGATCCTCATCGCTGGCGTTGCGGTTGACCTTCAATATATTGTAGTAATCGGCTCCCATTTCCTTCGCTCCTCCGGATCTGATCGGTCGGATTGAAACGACGATTTGTTCAGGAGTTTTGCAGTTAAGGTGAGAACGAGATTGAGGATCGAACGACGGTGTGAATTGATCTTGACCGTTTATTTTTATCTTTGGGAACAAAACAAGCTTTGAAAAATTGAGTGAACACCGTATCAACGTAAGGCCGCCCACACCGTGACACATCTGTTTCTTAAAGCTCTTGCACAATGCGCCTAATGAATAGCGTCGTCAGGAACATGGACAAGATATACTTCGTTGCTTCAGTAGTTGCGATCTTTGTCTGCATTCCGTGGAGTAGACACTCCGAAGATTTTGATGTCAGCATTGAGGAATTGAGAGTTATCGAGCTTCATGCAGACACTACAGAAATTTACGTTCATTATAACTTTTGGATTCAACTAGCTGCCACCAAGAGTATAAGTGAATTCAGACATAATTTCTCAAAATTGACAGGTTGGTTATATATTAACGACGGGGAATCGATGATCAGATCGAGTACTGAAACTCTTCCACCTTGGACAGTGGTTAATCCACATAAGGTTTTGTGGAAGTTTGCATGGAATAGCACCGTCACCCCAGATGAAACAAGAGTGATACATCTGAAAAGGCTCATAGATCTCAACCATACCATACCGATTACTTTATCCATCATTGGAACATATTCACAAGATCAACCATTTACGCAAATTGCTCCGTCAGCACGCATCCTACAAAGTTCTGGCCACCGGTCTTTTCTACTTGCAAGATTGATAATAATTAATGTAACTATTTTAAGAAAAATCATCTACTCAGCGTCATTAAGTATATTACTTATTTTATTTTCGATACAAGTATATTACTTATTAAAGTCAGTAGATATTTCATATCTAATGAAAATGAAACGTCATTATCATTTAATTTCTAATTTACATTAAATTACTAGAAACGCTTCTATATTTGGAATCATATCTAACAAGTTAGATATTATAAAGATAATTATGTATAAATGCCGATCTCTGCCAAACATTTTACAAAACAATTAACATGATGAACGGTCGAATGTCCATTGTTTGTTTCTCCCTTTTGCTGGTGTTTTCAGCAACATGTTCTGGACGTGGTAAGTGGTAACCTTCCGGTTTTAATTCTTCTATTTAACTTTATGTATAAAAAAGAATGTTTTATCTTATGGAACTGTGTTCATGTTTTTCCATTTGTGTGTGTGAATAGGTTCTTCCAAGAATGATTTATATGGACAAGTAGCAAAACCTATTTTTTGCAATGAAGATATAGATTGTAGGCCTTTCTGCAAAAAGTGCTATGCACTTAATTGTTTAAATCATTCGTGTTATTGTGATGAATGTCCTCCGCCTGAAACATTAAATTAATTTCCTTCTTCAATCTTTCATTTCCCAAAACTCCAATAGAATACAATGAAAATTTGTTACCAGTAATATTTCCAATACTATCGTCGCATCATCTCCATTTTCATGTTTTGGCGAATTTCAGTAAGAGATATTTCATGTATACAAATCTATATTTCCGTTCTCAACCATCTTTCATCATATATTCATGAAAATTATCAGAAAATCAATATTTTCCCCTAAAAATAGAGGATGCTTTTGGAATATCAAAGTAAAAAATCATCCTTAAACACATATTCAGATCCCGTATTACGTTGTTTACATAGTTTTGAATAAATCTTTTATCAGAATTGGGTGTACTGGATCTGATTTCCCCTAAACACTTCTAATTGATGCTTTTTTCCCACCAGGAATCGAACCCATGACGTGTGGCTTATAATACAACCTCCACTGTCAGTAGGCTAGCCCTTGGTGGGCTCTAATTGATGCTTACGAGATGAAGTTATCTTAAATTTATAATTAAATAAAATGTTGACAATCAAAATTTATCGTATCATCAACACTGGGTGATGTCCAAAACATAAAGAGTTTTCGTAAAACATTCCGCCTTAATCATCCGTTCCCATTTTATTGTAGCTTGATTCAAGCACTTTAAAATTATGTATCATCTACAAAAATTATATTATACATCTGAAATTTTCCTCACTTGTATAAATTTTTACGTCACATTCGCAATGTCACATTTCAATGGTTCATTGAAAATAAATTAATAACATTAAATGAGTGTCTTTCACAAATCCAGAAGATACTACTCAATTGATGAATTAAAATTAAATTAATAATTAAATGTTTGTCATGGATCAACTCAAAACTCTCTCTTAAAACTATCTCTCCTTTTCTTTTCTTCTTCACCGGGTTTTGCTTTTCAACCACCATTCTTAGGGGTGGAGAAGGGCTTCCGCCACCTCACGAGTGATTGGATACCTCCTTCTCTACCCCTAGGAACTTCTTCGGGTGCTTTTTCGATTTCTTCCGCCGCTTATGCCGCCCTCCTCCACCGCCGTCCCCAACTGCATGCATGTGGTCAATCTTCGCACCATTAGATTCCTCTCCCTCCCACGATCGTATACATGTAAGCTGATCGGTGTGAATCGGTCGGATTTGTATATAAATAATTTGTATGATGCTTTATGTTTATGTATCTGTTTTTTATCCTTTGTTGTTGCCGTTTAGGCGTGTCTTGCAATTTTTCTGTCCAGAATAAGGCTTTGAGTGTCAATGAAGGCTATTTGTCTGGACGCTAGACGTCAATGGAGCTCGATGATATAGTGTCGATGTTGGCCTGTGCAAACACATGTTGATAAAAGAGGCTTCCTAAAGATGGAGATGTGTCTCTAGCTATTTATCATCGTTTACGTTTCATGTTAAGATTTGTATGGTTTCTCATGATTCAATGAAATGTGTATGCTCTTGATCAAAAAATAAATAAATTAATAATTCACATCTAAAAAATGCTTAAAATTAATCTGACATTTCTCCGGCCAGAGAGATCGTCGACGGACGCTCTTCAATGGCGACTGCTTACGTCACAATCTACGTCATCATTTTCGATACAAGTATATTACTTATTTTATTTTCGATACAAGTATATTACTTATTAAAGTCAGTAGATATTTCATATCTAATGAAAATGAAACGTCATTATCATTTAATTTCTTATTTACATTAAATTACTAGAAACGCTTCTATATTTGGAATCATATCTAACAAGTTAGATATTATAAAGATAATTATGTATAAATGCCGATCTCTGCCAAACATTTTACAAAACAATTAACATGATGAACGGTCGAATGTCCATTGTTTGTTTCTCCCTTTTGCTGGTGTTTTCAGCAACATGTTCTGGACGTGGTAAGTGGTAACCTTCCGTTTTTAATTCTTCTATTTAACTTTAATGTATAAAAAGAATGTTTTATCTTACGGAACTATGTTCATGTTTTTCCATTTGTGTGTGTGAACAGGTTCTTTCAAGAATGATTTATATGGACAAGTAGCAAAACCTATTTTTTGCAATGAAGATATAGATTGTAGGCCTTTCTGCAAAACTTGCTATGCACTTAATTGTTTAAATCATTCGTGTTACTGTCATCAATGTGATCCTCCATCACAAACAATAAAATAGTTTCCTTTTTCGATCTTTCGGTTCCAAAAATCATATATAATTTATATCAGACTATGAAAATCTGTTATCAATAATATTTGCAATACTATATTTTTCGCGTTTTGCGAATTTCAGTAAGTGATATTCCATGTATACAAATCTATATTTCCGTTCTCAACCATCTTTCATCATAGATTCATGAAAATTATCAGAAAATCAATATTTTCCCCTAAAAATAGGGGATGCTTTTGGAATATCAAAGTAAAAAATCATCCTTAAACACAGATTCAGATCCCGCTATTTACATAGTTTTGAATAAATCTTTTACTAGAATTGGGTGTACTGGATTTGATTTCCCCTAAACACTGCTAATTGATGCTTACGAGATGAAGTTATATTAAATTTATAATTAAATAAAATGTTGACAATCGAAATTTTATCGTATCATCAACACTGGGTGATGTGGATTAAGATCTAGTGCAGCGAAAGCTATTTAATGCGAGCCAAAACTACGTAGGGTTATAGTAAAAAACATCAAACACGACGTCGTTTTTACCCTCGCAGCAGATAGCTGCGCATTACCGGATCCGAGTCCGGGTGATGTCCAAAAAATAAAGAGTTTTTGTATAACATTTCGCCTTAATCATCCGTCCCATTTTATTGTAGCTTGATTCACAAGCACTTTAAAATTATGTATCATCTACAAAAATTATATCTTAAAATTTTCTCATTTGTATAAATTTTTACGTCACATTCGCAATGTCACATTTCAATTTTCAATGGTTCATTGAAAATAAATTAATAATAAAAAAAAATTAAAATAAATAAATTAATAACATTAAATGAGTGTCTTTCACAAATCTATTTGTGAAAATACTACTCAATTGATGAATTAAAATTAAATTAATAATTCACATCTAAAAATGCTTAAAATTTAAATCTGACGCTTCTCCGGCCAGAGACATCGTCGACGGGCGCTCTTCAATGGCGACTGCTTACGTCACAATCTACGTCATCATTTTCGCGTCAATCTTTCATATCACGACTTCAGCGAATCCATCGATAACAATCTCGCCGACGACGCTGCTCAAATCCGGCGACTCAGTCACAATCCAATGGTCAAACATCGCATCTCCATCTCCGCTCGACTGGCTCGGGATCTACTCGCCTACGAACTCCTCCCACAAGTACTTCATCGGATACTTCTTCCTAACCTCATCTCCCACTTGGCGAACCGGATCTGGTAATTTAACTTTCCCTTTAATCAATCTCCGATCGGATTACGAGTTTCGGATTTTCCGATGGACGGAGGATGAGGTCGACCTGAAGAAGCATGATCATGAAGGTTATCCGTTGCCAGGGACGAAGCATTTGCTGGCGAGATCGGGGAGGTTGGAGGTTGGGAAGAGGACGGGAGTTGAGCAAGTGCATTTGGCGTATACGGAGATGGAGGATGAGATGAGGGTGATGTTTGTGAGTGGTGATGGAGATGAGAGGTATGTGAAGTGGGGAGTGGAGGAAGGGGAGATGAATGAGGTGGGGAGGACTGAGGTTGGGAGGTTTGTGAGGGAAGATATGTGTGATTGGCCTGCCAATAATAGTGTTGGGTGGAGAGATCCTGGGTTTGTGCACGATGGGGTTATATCCGGGTTGGCGAAGGGGAAGAGGTATTACTACAAGGTAACATATTTCCGGTTTATTTGTTGTTTTGTGGTTTGGCGCCCTAGGTAGAATAGACTAGATTATGTTGATTTGATGATGGTGTAGCAAAGCAAGCTTGTTAATGAGTTGCAGAGTTGAATGACCGAGGTATTTTGGTTGACTTAGTGTATTCATGGATGAAGTGGTGTTCTTGAGCTGAGCTGCATTGGTGGTATCTTGGGTTGCTTGAAATTTTTATTTTGTTATTTTTTATTAACAATTTTGGATTTTGATGATGGAAGTTTAGCCAGTGGTTCTAGATGATTAAGAATGTTATACGTTGATCCATTTTAGTGTTAGTTTGAGTCTGTGAAATACTGTGGTTAATTTTTTTGTGAGCTGAAAGCTTTGATGTAATGGTTTGCCAGCTTAGGTAGAATGGATTAGATAGTGTCGATGTGGTGACAACAATGTTAAGTTGGTGATGTTATGGTGGAGCAATCTACTTTATGAGTTCTCTGAAGTTTTTGAGTTCGAATTTTAAGTTTAAGTTCAAGTTTGACAAGTGATGGGGTAGTTGATGATAAGTGGAGTTGAATGGATATAGAAGTTGCCTGCAGAATTTGAATGGGTGAACTACTTCGGATGAAGTTTAGCTTGTGCATTCATGGACTACGCTGAGCTCTTGAACTGTGTGCTGCATTAGAGATAGTTTGAGTTGTTTTAAATTGATTTTCATTTTATTATTTTTTAAAATTTTGATTGTTTAGTTGCGTAGCAGGTGATTTTAGCCAATATGGATTTTATATCTTGATCCACTCAGGGTGTTAGTTAGAGACTTGTAGTTTTATTGGAAAGTATGATCTCAATCAGCAGAATGTCACTCTCGATAAGCAGAACATCTTCGGTTTTTAGTTTTCCTGTGTAGGATATTGACAAATGCTTATTCTTTTGTGAAAAGTTGCTGGCTCCTTTTTGCCTTTGTATGAAGTGGAATTTATTGGTTAAACATGACAGGTTGGAAGTGATTCACTTGGTTGGAGCAGAACTTACAGTTTTGTTTCTCGTAATGAAGATTCGAACGAAACCATAGCATTTCTTTTTGGAGACATGGGTGCTGCAACGCCATACAAGACATTCCGTAGAACACAAGATGAGAGCATCGCAACTATGAAGTGGATCTTGCGAGACATTGCAGCGCTGGGAGATAAGCATGCATTTGTCTCTCACATTGGTGACATTAGCTATGCCAGAGGTTACTTATGGATATGGGATGAGTTTTTCAACCAGATTGAACCTGTAGCATCCCAGGTTCCTTACCATGTTTGCATAGGTAATCATGAGTACGACTGGCCGCTACAACCCTGGAAACCAGATTGGGCAGAGGGAGTTTATGGCAAAGATGGTGGCGGGGAATGTGGAGTACCGTATAGCTTGAAGTTTCACATGCCGAGCAATTTCTCAGAACCTACCGGAACTCGAGCCCCTGCCACACGAAACCTTTACTTTTCGCATAATACTGGGCCGGTGCATTTCCTCTATATATCTACTGAGACCAACTTTTTATCGGGAAGCAAACAATACGAGTTCATACAGCGAGATTTGGAGTCTGTTGACAGAACAAAGACTCCATTTGTGGTTGTACAAGGGCACAGACCAATGTACACTACCAGCAATGAGGTCAGAGACTCTCCAATGAGGCAAAAAATGATTGAGCATTTGGAACCTTTGTTGGTGAAGAACAATGTGACCATTGCATTTTGGGGTCATGTTCACAGATACGAACGATTTTGTCCTTTGAATAACTATACTTGCGGAGGCTTGGACACGAATGATAAAGGCACTCTGGATGGTTATGTGGTTCATGTTGTTATTGGGATGGGCGGACAAGACTGGCAACCAATATGGGAACCTAGAGCAGACCATCCATTGGACCCCATATTCCCACAGCCAAAGCGATCTTTATACAGAGGAGGTGAATTCGGGTACACAAGATTGACGGCCACAAAGGAAAAGCTGACACTATCATATGTAGGAAATCATGACGGAGAGGTACATGATATGATGGAAATACTGGCAACTGGGGAAGTTCTAAACGGTGGAAATATTGAAAGAAACAGTAAGGTCAAACTTGTCAATACACCTGAGGCAGACAAAGCAAGTCAACAGGAATCCACATCCAAGTTTCCGTGGTACATCAAATTCGTGAGTCTCTGGGTCCTTGGAGCCTGCATGGGATTCCTATTCGGATACATATCATTTTCCAAGAGAAGAGCAAGTCCGCAAAATAGTTGGACTCTTGTGAAAAATGAGGAGACAATTGGGTTGACACAAGTAAGATAGCTAGCACCACAGTAATGTTAAATAGTAAAATGATACATGCTGCCCTTGGTAGAGCAGCCATTATTTTTTATGGCAGGGAGTCTTGGCCTCCTCTATTCTTGTATTCATTGGCGACCAAGGTAATGTGGCTTTATTGAGATACTTTTGTGGGATGCCAGATAAATAACAGCGAATGCGGCCGTGCGCTTTTCAATGATTCTGACTCGGGCTTGCGAAAAATATTTCATTTCTTTTGGGTTTTTTCTGAGGGCCCATTCCTTGGATTTCCGCATGAAAAGAAATGATAATATATTCACGCATATGGTTTTTGGCTTTCTGCTCATTTATTTAAGGCCCGAGTTAAGGCACAAAAAACAAACTGCATTACTGCACCAAACCAGTTTCTGAATCTTATAAGCAGAAACGTTGAACAGATATGAAGACTGAGAAGATATCAATTTTAAGGTTTCGTGGGCTGGTTATGGTTTTGTGTTTGTTGGACAATTTTAGGAAGAAATTTTCAAAAAATGGAGAGGAATGTTAGCTTGTGGTTCTTCAACTAACAACTAAGTCATTGCAAAATTCAATCAGTTTGACTTTGACGACAGAAGAGAACAAATCCAGTGTGTCAAAAATTTGAGAAGACCACTTCACATTTTTCTTTGGCAAAATCGGGGGTGATTAAACATTTAACTGAATAATTTATAAGAGAAGGAGAGCTAAACTATGATACATGCATTTTAATCATGGTTAGGCCTGTAGTCCCAGCTTCCTGGTCCAAATATCTCTTCGATCATGTTCTCAGTGGGAAGGAGATGATCAAGAACCGCTGAAAATCCATGATCCCAATGCCTGAAGTTGTTGGAGCATCCCAGGTTCAAGCCACTGTCAGACTGAGTCATGTCGGATGACAGGGACACATATCCATAGTCGTTCTTTATCCTGTTCACTTCTTTACTGAGGACGCTGCCTGTTATTGGAGACAAATTGTCAATGCTTGACCGGTATTTACATAGTCCATCTTTATTTACAGGAACAGCATCATTATCGTTGTGGGGGGATTTAATATTCGGTTGAGGTGATTCTTTTTCTTCGTCAGAACTAGAGTCACCTTCATCGAAAGAACAATTATCATCATCTTCACCAGCAAAGTCAAGGTCATACGGGTGACCATGGCCTGAGTGACATTCATCATCATCACTGTCAATATCAAGAAACCGGGATCTGTTCTGAGCTGCCCGTTTTCTAAGCATGAAGACATTAAAGTAGTAGCTTACAATGTCCTTAATGCTTCTAGTATGAAATTCTTCAAATAAACAAGCCCAGAAGTCTTTACCGGCAGAGGCAGGGTTGGTGAAAACTATTTCATGAAAGACCTGTTCCTCTTCCTCACTCCATTTATTTGAAACCTCTTCACCCATGTCCAAAAACCCCAATTCCTGAAACACACCTTCCCCTAACATTTTCACAAGTTTGTCCCGTGCTTCCTTCACATGTTGCCTCACACATCTAACAGAGACTTTGTCCACACACTCACAATCCTTACGGCCAACCCCAGCAGAAAGACTACTTGGAGCAAGCAATGAGGAATCTGGCATTGGAATGATACATGTACCCATGAAAGTTCTTTCTTCATCAGTGATTGAAACTTGATTGGAGTTCCTAGAACCATCATAACTACTGCAGGATTTGAAAGATTCCCTTTCAGGCAGATCGGCTTGATGATCAGCTCCAATAGGAACTTGCTTTCTTGGATAACGGTTTAGGAATGTTGATAGTGCATCATCAGCATTAACAGGTGCTCCTTGTGGGGAGCCAGAACTTATATAATAATCAGGCAGAAAAAATCTTTGAAAATCACTGTACCAATCATTGTCATTACCAAAAATATCTCCAATACACGGCAATTGATGACCATCGACCAGAGCCCCATCAGTTGCATAATGAACATCCTTGATACTTTTAACATCTAAGGGGTCAACCAGTAATGAAGGCTTCTTGAGCTGTTCGTTAGTTTCAGTGCCTGGAAGCATACATGCAACTGGAGCCAAATTTTCATCAACAAATGAGATCAGCCTCTCATTGGCTGCAAACTGCTTAGAGTACTTGTAAGATGGCTGAAGGGGATCATGTCCATCATAAGGCCTCTTTGAACCCATATCACCTGACATTAAAACAAAAGGCAATGTAAGAGACAAAATATAGTAAAAAACATGTGTCCATGAATGAGCATAAAGTTCAGAACTTCAGACAACGTGAAGCAATGCACGAAAAACCAATTTGCAATTTCATAGGAGCAGTCGCACTTTATTAAGAACTGACTTAACTCAACAATTACAATAAAAAACATGAGTGCACCTTGTCCAAGATTTCCACCAGGTACTGATTCAGACATGCTTTAAACAACCCAAACAAATAGTTCAATAACTCGGATCAATAACACACTAATTACAAAATCCCCAATTTGGTACCAAACCCTAACCCTACAAATCAATAAATTACAAATTAACGAAAAATAAGACTTGGGAAAGCTCAGGATATCAATTAACAGGCAGAAGAACAAAAGACCCTATCTAATTTCAACAATAAACAATCCAAAAGTCACGAACAAAATCAAACCCTAACTTAAAATCGAACAAAAATTACAAACAATTAGCATAATAAAATAGAGGGGAATCAAAAATAACATCAGATTGAATACATATGCACCAGTAATTGATCAAAAAAATCTCCGGGATGTGCAGATTTGACGGGTCAAACAAACCCTAACCCTAAAATCGATTACCCCACCAAAGGGGACAAAAGTGGGATCGATCGACAGATCGGAACTCGATCTAAAAGAAATTGAAATTAATTTTGTGAAAAGATGACCGGAGGTGATCAGATCCGAATTGGATATTATCGGAATGTTCGACCATTGGGCGATAAAGTATTTACGGTTCGGGGATACGAAAGTCCGAATTAAAACCCGGTTTTAACTAATTTGGGTGCAAAATTTGATGTATAAAAGTAGAAGAAATTGCCATCAGGGGTGGTAACCTGATGGTGGGGAGTCTGACAAAAAATCCTGATAATGTACTTGATGTATTAGATGAAAGTTCTTTTGTTAAGAAACACATCAAGAACTTGTTGTGTCCATCCGCTCCGAATATTTGCACGATCCTTATAGAAAGGTGCAGATTTTGTGTGTGGGTTTCATTTCAGTCCCCGTGATGGTGTGCCTACTGCTGTCTCTTATGGATTGTGTCCTGACTATGATGTGCCAACCCAGCTTGTCAAGTCTCTATAGAGGAACACTAGGTATACGTTCTTTAAGAACAGAAAATTGAAGTATAGAATTATGTAGTTGAGTGTATTTTGATGTGTCCCCCTCAGGTATGTAGATGCTGTTATGGCTTTCGTATGTGTGGTATGGTATGAACATGGCTTTCGATCTTGAGCTAATGGCCCGGCAATGCAATTTGGCCTGATGGGAGATGACCAGCCAATTGGCCGTTACGATGATATGTGGGCTGGCTTGTATCTCAAGGTATACACTTAATGTTTTTCTAAATGACTTGAAGCTATTTTGTTCCCAGTGTTATTGTCATTTAGTAACATATTTGGTCTTTACAATGACACGTCTGTTTTTCAAGTCGAAACTGTTCATCCAACCACCTTAATTGCTTGCAGGTCATTTGTAATCATTTTCGAACTGGGAGTTAAAACTGGCCTTTCATTTCGCAAAACATTTTTTATTTTACTATGTTATTTCCATTGTTCTGAATTCTTATTTGGAGTTGTAAGTGTAACCTGCGCCACAGTTTTCTACTTTGACTTCTAAGTCAATTGTCCAGTTCACTTCATTTTAGTCATCTCAAAAGCGCGTCAATATTAAGGACTTGAAATTAAATGGAATTATTGATATTTGTAGGTTGGAAAATAGTAATATGAAAAAGTATATGACATTTTATTTGAAGATCAAATTTTCAATATGACGTTTTACTGAACTGTAGGAGGATCACATCTTGAACATTTGCATGCATGATTCACACATTCAATATCCTTACAACTTCCACAAAATCTGTAACAATCGCCCTGCTCTTCACATAACGATGTACCTAAAAGTTGGTCACTTTTCTCAGACGATTCTATAATAAAAACAATACGAGTCGATCAGTATATGAATATTCGTGTTAATAAAAAAATAAAAATTGTTGAATATTAAAAGAAAATAACTAAATGGCAGAATCAAATACCGGCAAAGATACATCCGATGAATAAAATTGTTATGACAAAAATGAAACGGAAGGAGTTTTGGTTCTTCATTTTTCTCTGTTAAAAAGATAGTGACAATATCATATTTATAACTCAAAAGGTATTTTCAATTTTTTCAATTTTGAATATGCTTGGATGCGGATATGGCAAGTGATCATTACTCATCTTATTAATATGCGTGTGATTGATTACTTAATTTAAGCAATAAATTTTTTTTGACTTTGAATAAAAAATTAATATTCTTAGTACTATTAAAACTATTGATATTAGTAAATAGTTAGGAGTAAATGATATTTTGGCAATATATTTCCATTCATTCTGGATCTTAATTTCTCAATTTTGAATAAAGAATTTTCTAATGTTGTCTAATACAAATAATTTTTCAACTTTGATTTAAGATTATTGTTAGACACACTGATATTCAATGCGAACAGGATCTCAGTATAGGCAGTATTCAATATTTTCTGAAACCAAAATCATAAAATATCCTTTTTGGTAAAAAAATTGGGTGGTTAGTGCGCATTACCAGTCATTTTCCACACAATAGTTTCTGTTTGCCACAGTATTAAATAATGACTTCAGACAATCCGAAAATATTTCTAAATTTCTATTAAATCTGAGTGACTTGAGACTGCTAAAAATACTACTCTCTACGGATATTATTGTCCATATTTTATTTGGTTCACCAGAGCCCCATCAGTTGCAAAATGAACTTCCTTGATACTTTTAACATCTAAGGGGTCAACCAGTAATGAAGGCTTTTTGAGCTTGTCGTTAGTTTCAGTGCCTGGAAGCATACGTGCAAATGGAGCCAGATTTTCATCAACAAATTAGATCAGCTTCTCATTGGAAGCAAACTGCTTAGAGTACTTGTAAGACGGCTGAAGGGGATCATAAGGCCACTTTGAACCCATATCAACTGACATTAAAAACAAAAAAACAATGTTAGAGACACAATATAGTGAAGAACAATTGCCCATAAACGAGCATTAAGTTCAGATAATGTGAAGCAATGCATGAAAAACCAGTTTACAATTTCATAGGAGCTAGCGCACTTTATTAAGAACTAACTTAAATACAAGATTACAATAAAAAAACATGGTTCAGACATGCTTTAAACAACCCAAACGAATAATTCAATAACACGGGATTACTAAAACACTGATTACAAAATCCCCATTTTGGTACCAAGCCCTAACCCTAAAAATCAGCAATTACAAATTGACGAAAAATCTGAGTTGAGAAAGCTCAGGATATCAATTAACACGCAAAAGAATAAAAAGCCCCTAGCTAATTTCTAACAACAAACAATCCAAAAGTCATGAACATAATCAAACCCTAAATTGAAAATCGAACAAAAAATACAAACAATTAGCAAAAGAAAATAGAGGGGAATCAAAAGGCATATCAAATTGAATACATATGTACCAGTAATTGATCAAAAAATCTCCGGAATGTGCAGACCGTACGGATAAAATAAACCCTAACCCTAAAATCGATTACTCAACCAAAGGGACAAAACTGGGATCGATCGACAGATCGGAACCCGATATAAAAGAAATTGAATTCAATTTGAGAAAATATGATCGGAGATGATCACATCTGAAGTGGATATGAACGGAATGTTCGACATCACGACGATTGGGAATCGATAAGGTATTTACGGTTCGGGGATACGAAAGTCCGAATTGAATTTCGATCTATACAAAGAAGACGAATATACCCTTACAACTAGGCGCATGGTTCTCCGTCCATGCTGAGAAACATGAGGGTATGATAGTAATAATCGGTTCACTGTTCAAACTCCGATTTGGAAGGAAAAGAAAACCGAACCCGACCGATGGTTGTATCGACGACATCTGCGGCGGCGCATGGTTCTCTGTCCATGCTGAGAAACTTGGCGGGCGTATTTGCAACCATAACATTTAATAATCGTCCAAGACGGAGATCCGAAAAAGACGATCAAGGTGCCGTAGGGATTCGATTACGAATTGCACAATCTTGAAGTTGTTTATTATTTTCTGTGATCTGATTTGGAGTGGAATTTTTGTGTTTTGCATTGATTTGGAGTTTGATGAATTTTTGTTGTGAGATTTATGGTTTGGATTTTGTTAATTTGGATATGGATCTGCCAGGTATTTGATGGAAGTCCTTTTATTGAATTCTAGATGAATTTTGTGTTTTTGAATCTGTTTTTCATATTTGGCACAAGTGTTGTTTAGATAATCATGTGTTGCATAGTAAATTTTCAAACTTTTTGATTAATAGCTGGGAAGTTATGTACCGCAGGCAGGTGTTTAGGCTTAATGGTGGAAGGAGATCAGGTGGAGTGATGTGTTTTTGGCTTTTTTGTTGTGTTGAATTGTTGTTTTGCTTTGTTAAGGTGGCGAAGGATCCGACTAGGAAAGAGATCAATCTGCTTGAGCAGCACATCAAGAACTTCTGTCCATCCACTCCGAATATTTTCAAAACATTGCACAATCCTTGCAGAAAGATGCAGATTTTGTTTGTGGGTATCATTTCAGTCCCCGTGAGGGTGTGCCTACTGCTGTCTCTTATGGATTGTGTCCTGACTATGATGTGGCAACCCAGCTTGTCATGTCTATATAGAGGAACAATAGGTATACGTTCTTTAAGAACAGAAAACTGAAGTATAGAATTGTGTAGTTGACTTGGATTATTTAAACTCGAGTGTATTTTGATGTGTCCTATTCAGGTATGTAGATGCTGTTATGGCTTCCCCATGTGTGGTGTGAATATGGCTTTCTATCGTGAGCTAATTGGCCCGGCAATACAATTTGGCCGTTATGATGATATGTGGGCTGGCTGGTGTCTCAAGGTATAAACTTACTGTTTTTCTAAATTACTTGAAGCTATTTTGTTCCTACAGTGTTATCGTCATTTAATATATTTGGTCTTTACAATGACATGTTCTGTTTTTCAAGAGGGAAATTGTTCATCCAACCACCTCAATTGCTTATAGGTCATCTGTGATCATTTTCGATCTGGGAGTTAAAACTGGCCTTCCAATACATATGGCTCAGCAAAGCGAGCAACTTATGAATCTCAAGGAGTACAACAAAGGCAGGAGGAGCTGATCCTATTCTTTCATTTCGCAAAACATTTGTTATTTTACTATGTTATTTCCATTGTTCTGAATTCTTATTTGGAGTTGTAACCTGTACCATATTTTTCTAGTATGACTTCTAAGTCAATTGTCCTATTTACTTCATTTCATTCAGCTTATTATTTTTATGAATGATCAAGCAATAGATGAGTACAGTTGTTGAGTTTTTCAAGGAATGTGTAAAGTAGTTAGTTCATACTGCTTTAATAGGATTGTGCTAAAGTGCTGCTGCTAATGGGATTTTTTAAGTGTCTATGACTCACACAATGCCATGCATTTATAGAACATAGATAGTGAAAACTTGATCCTTGATGGATTTATGTCCATTGATTTTACATTTCCTTAACAGGATTCATCTTTGTCAAGGTTAATTGGCTGTTAAGTAACATACAAGTATAGCAATTTCTCAGCAAATGCAGTCTGTATAAATGAAGTTCAGAACCTTCAACGTCTCACACAAGTTCATCAGTTCAACTGTTCAACATCTCACACAAT
Source organism: Sedum album (assembly GCA_006409495.1). Lineage (NCBI taxonomy): Eukaryota > Viridiplantae > Streptophyta > Magnoliopsida > Saxifragales > Crassulaceae > Sedum > Sedum album. Next base: position 43,979 of record QZGG01001369.1, on the reverse strand, counting down.
TTCTCAGAACCTTCAACATCTCACACAACACACATCATGAATTCACCAGTTCATCCTTCTCAAATGGAAGTCGAGCACTTCAGCAATGAGAGGCCAAACCCCCCAACTCCAAGGTGGAAACAGTTGGTCTATTGTGGCGTGGAGTTGCTGGTAATCAGTGCATTAATTGTCACTGCTGTTCTTGTATTTAGAGCAGTGAATCATGAAGATGACAAGGAAACTGCACCAGCTCCAAGATCAGACCCTCCACCACCATTCACGATGGAAAATGCTACCATGGACTACTTCCAGTTGATAGAACAAGATTTAACAGTTTCATTTCGTCTGTCATATGTCCTGATTGCTGACATTATTCCAATCCCAGACACACATATGTATCTGGGAATTAGCGACACAGTGGACGCAGTGCTGCTGAACATAACCAAGCTGCCCAATCCAAATAAGCAGAGCCAAGACTCATTGGAATGGTTATTAGTCGTTGAAGGCACGGTGAAAACAACATTGGTGGAATACGATCAGCTGAACACATTTATCAGTACCGGGCACTTGAAGATGTACAATCGTATCGAACAGGTAGATCAGAACTACAATCATCCCATATTGTGCACATTAGATGTCAACTTAGTTGATAAAGCTGTGACAACATTCCCTTGTTATGCACTGTAGGTTTTAAGTGCTTTTGTTATCAGGTAGCTAGCTTGTGCCATGTGATGCAGTACTATCAATAAACATGTGTTTGATTAAGGTTTCAATCTTGGGTTCATGCACATTTCATGCACTTGAGCTTTTAACTCAAACCACTAACTGACTGCCATATTATTGTCTACATAAAAATAAAAAAGTTCCATCTTCAAAGAAGTGTAATTACTAGACTAGCTAGCAAGATGAACTGCTTCATTCACCCCATGGATCACTATTAGTTCTCACTTCTGATGGCTCAATTACCTCAGACTCTGTAGCTTCATCCGTTTCGGTGTTCCATGCTTCACTAGCAACTTCAGTATCTTCCATTCTCCCCCATCTTCCTCCCAAAGCATAACCTGAACAAAGTTTTAGCAGTGATGTATGATGAGCTTACAGTAAAATCACATGATATCAAAGCTGTGTCTCATACAAAAGGTCCACTGCTCTCTTGGCCTCAGTGCTTTCTGGCTCATTCTTACAAGCAGCCTGCATCAGATAACAACCAGAGAGTCTTTCATTACAGGGAGGTATTAGAAAACTGGCCAATCTCGCAAATTCTGAATGGTAAATAATGGAGGTATTAGATAGTTCTTACATTCAAATCCTTAACGAATGGATGATCAGGGTTGATCTCAACTCGAGCCAAAGTTATGATTAAACGACGCATTGTTTTGCGTTCAATAAAATGCAAGTGGCGCGTATAGAGTAATTTTGAAGTTCTGTCAAAACGCTGCGTTCGGAAGAGGTATAAAAATTATGCTACTTTGATTAATGATGATTTAATTAAGCAATAATTCCAAAACTATTCATTGTGCGAATATTTTTATGCACAGGCTGTTCAGTGAAATACCACCTTAGTATAAAACGACTTAACTTCAAGGTTGCCATACCTTACGCTTACACTAAATCATACATCATACTGAAGTCTACACAGCCTCCTCTTGGTGAGATTGATGGCATGAGCTACTTAGACAGTTCACCTATGTTTCAAGAAAGCTGGAACGAGATTCCTCGCAACATTCAGAACTTTGGTGGATACTTAAACGGGTCACCCAATTGTATACATTCATGGAGTATCAGCAATAACTCTACCTCAGACGAGACGGAGGAGCAACAGTATAATATCATTGATGAAAGGAAGCAACGGAGAGTAATATCCAACAAGGAGTCAGCTCGCCGATCAAGGATGAGGAAACAGAAGCAGTTAGATGAGTTGTCGTCTCAGATGACACATCTGAGGACTGAAAACCACTCTTTACTTGAAATGTTCAACAATGTTTTTGAGAGCCATAATATTATTGCTCAAGAGAATGTGAAGCTCAAACAAGAAGTTTCTCAACTTCAGAAAATGGTCAACGATTTGCAATTCACCAGCCCGGGAACTTTTCTGACAGACTTTGAAGATATACCATGCAATACGGGCAATGCTAGAGAAGTCTTTTCCAACCCATAAATCTGCAGCTCAACAGACTTGTTTGGCTAGCTGCTCTTCAGAACATATTTACTATGTTTGATTACGTCTTTCATTTTTCAGTGTCATTTAGTCCTCTAGTTTTGGTTCGAACCTGTGCAATACCAGATTTCAGAAATATAAGTTGCTATTAAACGCTTATTAGTTGGAGAAGTACCGCAATCATTTATCTTTAATCTACAAAGTGCTCTACAGTTTTAAGTGGAAGCAACCACAAAGCAATCCTCAGAACCTCTTTGTAAGTGCACAAAGTTGATAAAGAATATATAATGAAAAAAAGAAAAGAAAAAAAAAGAACACAAACAGCAAGATGTACTAGGCCTAGGAAAATACTGATGTAGTTAGCGACATGGCTGTCTCATGATGCAAAAAAAAAATGAAATGAACAGATGATATAAGCATCCACTGGATATCCAACTACTACTCAACTTACGATATGGATTATGGATTACATGCCTCTTATAGTCAAGCTACGCTCATGCTGTTTTATTTTGTTTTTGCTACTTCAGTAGTGACAAGCATGCCCTACGCTTCAGCTGTCATACAGACTAACTTAATCTGACCTCAGCTTCGAGGGAATGGGCCGTATACTGAAAGACAAGGGTATTACTGCACCTGGCCCCTGCAAAATCAAACAACATTCCATCCACAAGTTTAGCAAGTTGTGATTTTCTTTCTCCTTTTACATGGAGCAGATAACATAACACAATTAAAACGGATTCAAAACATAAAAAGCAGCAACCAAATCAGCTCAGACAGCTGATTTATTCAAAATCCAACTACTACCCAAGATGTGGAATCCAATGGGACAAGCAAGCCATGATGAAAATGAAGCAACCATTTTTTTTAAAAAATGGTGTTGTCTTATCATGTATCACAAAGCCCTAAGAAAGAAAGAAAGATGCACTAGGCGTCTAGGCCTACGCGGAAAAGACAGTAACATTTGATAACTTACGAAAAGTTGTTAGTGCATGTGCACACATTATACAGGTTTATCGGACAAATGCTGATGGAGGTGGTGACATGACTGTTTCATGATGCACATAAAAAAAGAAACAAACATATGCACCAGAGCCCCATCAGTTAGATTATAAACTTCCTTGATATTTTTAACATCTAAGAGGTCGACAAGTAATGAATGCTTCTTGAGCTTGTCATTAGTTTCAATGCCTGGAAGCATACATGCAGAGCCAGATTCTCGTCACCAAATGAAATCAGCTTCTCATCAGATGCAAACTGCTTATAAGGGGATCCTGTCCATCGTAAGTCCTCTTCAAACCCATATGATTACCTGACATTAAAAAAAACGTTAGAGACACAATATAATAAAGAACATGTGTCCATGAATGAGCATTAATTTTAGGCAATGTGAAGCGATGCATGAACACCCAGTTTACAACTTCACATGAGCTGTTAGTGTGTACAGTTTATATATCAATGATTATGATATAATGAAAAAAGCTGAGTGCACCTTGTACAATATTTCCACTAGATACTGGTTCAGAAAAGCTTTAAACAACCAATACACAATCCTTACTCCTTAGTATTTCAATTAACAAAAACAACACTCAGGTTGCTGAGCCAGATCAGTTGTTGATATTACGTATTACACCAGCAGCAAATAGGCTCAGTTCAAGATTATCAATACACTGAACACAGAACTCACATGTCACATCACATGTATCACTTACTATTTGTGTGATTGATTTGATGTCGTTCTGAGGATGATTCTCTTCAGCAATTTGTTAGTCCCACGGTGGGTGGAGATTTGTGTGTACTTGCTAGATAAGCTATGCTAAATTGTGAAGAGTCATAAGATTTTGGTCCTAAGTTGTGGTGAGCTAGGAAATTTTAGTGGTATGTGAGTTGTGACCGGCTGACAGCTAGATTTATAAAGGCTCGAATTGAACCGTTACAACTTAAAATGTGATCTTCTTTACAACATTAGTGAGCATCAAAATAACACACTAACTGCAAAAACTCAAAATGCCATTTCCTTCCCTTCATTTCCTCTACTACAAGGCTTCCGATTTAGCAACCTTGTTTTGATTACATTGTATAAACCCCGAAGGCCGAACCGCCGAAGCCACATTGTTTACGAATAGGTACTATCAGTAGCCAACCAGCCCTCGAACCAAATTCTCGAAAAAGATCATCATTCAAATCAACTCTTCCTCGGTTTTCTCGAATATACCATCCCCTTAATCCCATCAGGATCAGCCACAAATCCCAACGGTCTATAAAACCCCAAAACCCTCGGCTCCGAATACAATCCAATATTCACAATCCCTTTCTCCAACAACTCATCCACCAATCTTTCCATCACAGCCTTCCCTAATCCAATCCCTTGATACCCTGGATCAACAACCACATCCCATATAATCGAATTGAAAACCCCATCTCCAGTAGCTCTCGCAAACGCAACAGGACGACGTCGTTTCACATCCTCGATCCATAACATCGCATCCGTGTGAGAATGCCACGCGGATCTTGTCGGTGTCGCGCTTCGGAAACCCAACTGCGACGAAGATGGAATTGAGCTGGTCGAGGTTTAGATCTTCCGTTGTGCGTTTGAATATGAAGCCTTTTGATTGGAGGGTTTGGTCGGAGATTGAGAATCCTGGTGTTGCTGACGATGATGACGTCACTGATAAAACGTTGACGTTTTTCGGATTTCGACGAGTGTCGGATTTTGGAGGTATTGGGATTTGAGAGATTGACGATGGAACTCGAAGAAGCATTTTTTGTGTAGAAAAGGTTTGATCTTTGGTAGTTGGATTGAGAGTTCGTAAATGGAGATTTTGCAGAGTTGGATAAAGAAGATGTGGTCGTTATTTGCCGTTGAAAGATAACGGTTTGTGCTTCAATGGGCCGATTGCTGTCTTGGGCCGTTTCGTAACTATTAATTTGAATAAGCTCATACTCACTTTTAAAATTAATTATTATTTAAAATTAACTTTTGTAAATCCAAATGATCAATTTAATTAAAATATAATTTGAGTTCCGTGTAAAAGATTTGATTGTCTATCAAAATAATAATTTCATTCATTTTTCATAAAAATTTTTGTAATATTTTCCTCAAAATGTCACCTTAAACCGTTTTAATACCCGAATAAAATTAAATGAGTTGTTTGAATGACGTATTTTTGGGAAGGATTATTCAGTTCAAATAAAATTAAAGATATTGCAATGTCAATTTCGAATCAATATTTCGTCATTTTATTGTCGTTTCAATATACAAAAATCGATAAGATAAACATTAAACGACAACAATAATACGAAATAAAATATGTTCTGCGCTCATAGGAAATCACATGGATAGATATTGATGATTCGGTTCGCCGAAAAATCGGCAAAACACCAAACTTTACATTACTGAGAAACTGCGCGTGCGGAATTCAGATCCGATTCTTTCATTACTCAACCAGCCGCCTCCGCATGCCAATTTTTCTGGGTATTCAATTTTCTACAGGTTAAATAATTATGAGTGGAATTATTGAGAGCTTGAAATCTGGTGATTGGGAGAGCGAGAGTTATCCATCTTATCAGGACTATGCTATTCTTCCTCTTTTCGCGCTCTTCTTTCCATCTGTTCGATTCTTGCTTGATCGATTTGTGTTCGAGGTAATTCATTGGTTTCATCGAATTGTTTCTGTTTTGTGTCTTTTTGCTGTTTGTTGGCTAATTAATGGTTAATTACGGTGATATATTTTTGTTTTCTTTCTGGGGTTTTGTAATTGATTTTATTTGGCTAACTGGGTTTTGCTGAATTTGATAATGGTGCATTGTTGTTTCAACTATGCAGTTCTAGGATTTTAAAAATCATTACTTGTAAATGTGAAAGGGGTTGTAAACTTGTAATATGTGCTTCATATTTCTCACTGCTCACAATATTGAGTCTTTAGAAATTTGCTTGTTTTATATTTAATTTGTCTTCTGAATTCGTTAGTTATTGTAATTTGAAGTGCTCTTATCTGAGACTGTTGCTTGTATGTTGTAGAAATTGGGAAGGAGGTTGATATTTGGAAAGGCACACGCAAAGCTTGATATGAAAACGGATGAGCGGCAGAAAAAGCTCAATAAATTCAAGGAGTCAGCATGGAAATTTATGTATTACCTTTCGGCTGAGATTTTATCTTTATCCGTGACTTACAATGAGCCATGGTTTACCAATACGAAGAACTTTTGGGTAGGACCTGGAGATCAAACTTGGCCAGACCTAATGATGAAGTGAGTACTGCGTATACTTTTGCACCCTACTTGCTGAATCTGAATCAATGTTTAATGCCAAAAATAATCATTGTGGTCTCTTATTTTTGTAGATTAAAGTTGAAAGCGGTATACATGTATGCAGGCGGATTCTATACGTATTCCATTTTTGCTTTGATATTTTGGGAGACAAGACGCTCGGACTTTGGAGTATCAATGGGTCATCATGTTGCAACTGTTGTTCTCATAGTGCTTTCTTATATATATAGGTAGGTCCATCAAAGTTGTTCTTGGATATGATGTTTGATATTAGCTGAACTTTACATCACTGCTTCAGCATTGTGAATTTTTATTGTCATCTCCCAGGTTTGCACGTGTTGGTTCAGTGGTTTTGGCTATTCACGATGCAAGTGATGTATTTTTGGAGATAGGAAAGATGTCCAAGTACAGTGGAGCGGAAGTACTTGCAAGTGTGTCTTTTATATTCTTTGTGTTGTCCTGGATATTACTTCGGCTGATCTACTTCCCATTTTGGGTCCTCTGGAGTACAAGGTCAGTAAATCTAGTTCGGTAATAAAAACCAGTTTCTTTGAAACAATTGTTTGACATGCTAACAGTTCTGATCATCCTAACGGTAATATTTTCTTATATATTTTTGATGGTGGTGTCAGCTTCGAGGTGCTACAGATCCTAGACAAAGACAAACACAAATTCTACGGACCAATTTATTACTACACTTTCAATACACTTCTATATTGGTTGTTCATCCTTCATGTATATTGGTGGGTATTGATATTTAGAATGCTCGTTAAGCAGATCCAAGCAAGAGGCAAACTCAGTGATGATGTTAGATCAGGTAAATCATATTATATCATCAGATATATGGCAGCTCTTAATCTAAAATCTTACCTTGAGCACTTTTATTTTTTGAATTCTTACATGTGTCGATTTCAACACGCAGATTCTGACAGTGACCATGAGCATGAAGATTAAAATTTTATTCACAGCTCCATCACAAGTCATACTTACTGTCCTTGGTCGCTGCATTGCACCCAATCAACTAGTATAATTTCATTCTGCCGATTATTAAAGAGTATCATTCTTCACTCGCCATGCTTCCTGGCCTGTGCATATATATCTGGCCACATTCAGGTTTGCAGAGTGTCCTGTAATTAACGAAACAAGTGAATGTCATTTCCCAATGAGAACCATGTTGACAGTGCAATTTAATTTATCATAAATAAATTTTCAGAGGTACAATTATGGGCACATATTGGTACTTTAATAGTGACACTAAGACAATTTTATTACCTTAGTTTTGCCAAGTCAAGGGAGACTCACATTCCATATACTCCTAGAAATATAGTTTGATTGATAATGACTCAGTAGTGAGTCACAAGAGACATTGTCTTTCTTGTGTTGCAGATACTTAATTACTGTAATTAAGGACAACGACATTTAATAATTAATTTTGCAATTACTGACATTAAGGTGTAAGATTCCTCTAAGGTTGATTTTGGACCATGAATCTGGTTCTGACACCTGGACAAGTGCCAGGCTACCCACCTCTCGATGCAGATGACTGTTAGTTGAACTGTTGAATGACTTCTGACAACATGTGGCCTCTACTCATTGAGCCATGAATAAGGCTTATGAGCCAATAGTTTGTGTATGTTCCTACCCATAGAGGAGGTAGTATTCTGCCGTTAAGACGGTAGTAGTTTTCTGCAAAGCAGTTAGTTAGAGTATGTTCCTGCAAAGTAGGCATATTTGCTGAAGAGCAGTGATTGTGGTTGTCTTTTGACACCACTAGGGTTGCGCTAGTTTTCGATGTATAAGGCATATACATGGGTTATATGTACCAATGATGACCCTAAATTAATGAAATGCAGGTATGCTTTTATCAAAAAAAAAAAAAAAAAATAGAGAAGCTGAGAGAAGGTTTAAGAAGATTTCCATAATGGAATTTGTACCAGAATTTGATTCTTTGTCATTTGGACAAAGAGTGAAGTGACGTGGACAAATGCTTGGCACAGTTTTGAATGAGTCCATAAAGCATGTGGTCTTATTTAGATTCTCATTTTGGTTGTTCAACTACTCCAACTAACAGTCAGAAGATTGGTCCTGGAAAATTGATAGCAAGAATTTAAGAGACTCAGTAGATAGAGTAACTAGCAGATGCAATGATTGAATAACTGATTGAGATCAGTTCAAGGTTTGATATATGACTTGTAGACAACAGCATTGAGCTGAGATTACTGAATTGAAACTCAGAGAATAACTAAGTAAAAAAGCATTAGTGAAGTTTGAATCTTCGAATTAATCGGAATACTCTTCCTCTTCCTTCCAGCAGCGGTTCAGAGTTGATCTAGGAGAGCTTGCACCGGTGGCTTTGACAAATCTCTGGTACATGACTGAACCATCTGAGCCGAGTTTCTTGAGAGTGCTTTTGCCTTGCTGGTAGCCAATGATGTCTAGGCATTCGGCATGGTTGAGGGTAAGGTTGGCATCAGCGTGAAGTGAAACTGAGAATTCACTAGGACGAAAGCAGGCTAGCACGCGCTCAATTAGCATGTCGAGATTGACGTCTTTAGGATTGTATCCAACAGCTTCGAAGCTAGCGTAGCTGAAACCATCCTCTGGGGTAACATGGATGGTTGAGATAGCTGAACCCTCAATGGAGTTCATGGAGTATCCACATGGGTCGAACTCAAAGTCGCAAATCTCGGAGCTTGGAAGGATCTTCCGGATCGCTGAATCATTAGTCATGCTAGTGGCTGAGCTCGAGTCTGATTTGTAGAACACTGAGGCCCTCTGCCTGTCTAAACCAGTCATGCACATTTCAAGTGTGTATACAGCATCATCGGCATTAACAGATTGTGCAGAAGCGGAGTATACGTGCCACTGCTCCTTATCATTTTCATCGCCCATAACATATGCCATACTGCCAGAACCAAGCTGTCCGAAATAGGTGTCTAAGACCTCAACCTCTTGAGAGAAACTGCGATGAGGAAAGGGCTGAGCGCCAGGGAAGATGAAGCTCCCTCGAGTGTATCTAACCGATCTCACATCCAGAGAAATCGATTCTGCTAGCTTAAGTATAGGAGGAATGGACAGCAAAAGCTTGGTCGTGCCGCAAGTCTTGATAATGATCTTATAAGCATAGACAAAAAGGCTTGATTCAGATAGGACATAGGAGTCCACATCAGCATTGGACAAAGATGCAACAATGGTGCACTCAGCAGGTCCTAAAATTTCATCCAACTGGGATTTAGTCAAAGCGCGAAGCCCCTTTCCTTCAGGGTCAGTGAAAATGCTTGGCGCAAAGAAGGATATCTCAAGGCGCTTTTCATACCCTTCGAATCCAATTGCAGAAGTTGGCACAACAGCAGCCATTTCGACAAATGAGGAGAACAATGAAAACTAAAGCTTTATGATACTAGAAAAATGCAGTAAACGAGTCGGTTTCTAAAGGAATATCAGGATGGCTTGCGAGCACACTGCATAAGACATGAAACATTAACATTAGCGAAAATGCTCATAAAAATCAATGAAACTGAGTGTGAATCTAAAGACAACAATGATAGGGGCTTACGTTGGAGTAAGCAGCAGATCGAAACTTCTTGATTCCACCGTTGGGACGAACGTCTTCTATGCAATAACCGAAAGGAGTTTCATAGAATAATGATTTACTACTACTACTATCAGATTTATCACCTCCTTCAGAATCCATTTATCATTCAGTTAGACCTGCAAATTCACAACATAACAATTTTAAGTATTTATGTCAAACAGACATGTCTATAGATATCAAAAATCAAAATTCAAATCAAAAGCCAACAACAAAACATCATTTGATATATTAAAACAACCATGAATCTGATGGGAATCACAAAATCTATGAAATAAAAATTAGACCTTTTACTTACGATATTGAAAAGGGGTTGTGAAAACTCAGAAATGGATTCCAAATCAACAGATCTGATCAGATGGAGCAATTCTGCCAAGAGAAAAAAATATAGAATCGAAGGCTGAAGATGAATTAGGGTTTGGATGAAGATGTGAAAATGTTAGAGGCGAAGAGGTCTATTTATTCAGGATTGGAGGTCAAGGTAGGGTTTGAAAAAGGGCATTTAGTTGAATTTAATTACGGTTTTGCCATTGAATTACACGTGGGTCCGCTGAGACCACGTTGTACTCTGGAATTTGATTCTCCTGAAAATGTGTGGTTGTGTGTTGGAATGGTTTAGATAGTGATAATATTAAATTCAATATTAATAGCTGTACAATGCCAAGTCTTTATTTAGAAATAAATCAGAGATTTGTGGCTGAGGATGGAGCTAGAGATTTGCGTAGTTGAAGCCTGGCCACAAGTTTGAAAAATTAGCAATAATTGAGCATGGTTGGTGGGATTATTTAATTAATTAATTAATTGAATTGAATTGTTTGGCTGGATTTCCTAATTTGTTTAATGATTGGATTTGAGTAAAAATATGATCATTTATCAAAACAATGGAGTATTCAACAACTCTCGTTATTTTGAGATAAATTTTATCTTCAGATCAGAAGGTTTTGCGGAAGGATTTTATAAAAAATGATGAAAACTAATTTATTAACTTCTCCGTCATTACTTTTATGATAATTAATATTTTTATATTAGACGGTGATTTTGTGGTATTATTCGTATTATAAATCAATAATTTTTTATTATTGCATTAATTTTTATGCTGAAATTAAATACATGAGCCTAGGGAAAGGAACAAAAGTAATTGTAAAATTATAAAATTAACAATAAAAAACTGGTGTGTACTTCAAAGAGACGCTTTCAGATCCGGGTAGGGTAGCGATCTCTCTTCGTTTCAGCCGTAGCCATCTGCACGACGTTCTCACTCGGCTGCGACGTTACCCGCGATTCTCAAGAGATTGGGTCGCCGATCTTCAAGGGTTTGACTCTTTCTTTAGAATGAGATGTTCAGATTGATTTTGTGTGTGAAGTTCTTTGTTGTTGATTTGAATTGAATGATTGAATTAGGTCAGTTGATAAGTATTTTGGTTTTACTTACTATATTACATCTAAAAGTTTTCATCTTTAATTTTGCTGCATCTCTATACTGATGTAAATGTTTTATGTTTGTAAGATCCAGATCCATTGGTAGATTCTGTACGGTGCTGGGTAGTCTGTATTCTGGTTAAACTGTGAATTTGATTAAGAATTTAGTTTGGGAGTTTGGGTTTTTTGGATTCTGGTATCATTTTATATTGTCATCCCCGTTATGTACATGCTGTTAAATCATGTGGTAGAGTGTATAGTGGCATAGTGCTAGCCTCTTATTTGATATGTGTTTTTCGGAGACTAGGTTTGATCTTCGGGTTGATTTGTCGCTGCAGGCTGTTGTGGATTACTCTTGAGCTTGATATTGGATCAATTACAGACCGCTGACAGGAAGTAAAATGGGATACATCGGATCTCATGGTGTTGCTGCACTGCATAGGTACAAGTATAGTGGTGTTGATCACTCCATTGTATCAAAGTATGTGTTGCAACCCTTTTGGAGCCGCTTTGTCACTCTCTTCCCTCTATGGATGCCGTAAGTTCTCCTTTTAGTAAATTGTGTTTTTAAGTGAATCTCTTGCATTTTAAACCATAGTTGTAGCAAACTTGGTTGTCTGAAGTTAAAGTTTTAAATTATTAACTTTTGTACTTGATAGATGTTTGCCTTTGAATAGAATGTTTAGGTTTACTTGTAGGGTGAATTATAAATAATTTGTTGAAATTTTCATGGATGTTACTGACTTTCTTTTTTGTGTGTTAAAATTTGGTGGGATCTTCATCAGGCCAAACATGGTAAATCATTTGTTCCGAATATTCAGTTCATTCTCTACTTGGAAGTCAATCTTTTGATTTATAAGAAAGTGTTTAATGGACAGATAACGCTGATGGGGTTCATGTTCCTTCTCACGTCTGCTCTTCTTGGCTATGTAAGTAAGAGACAGTTTTAATGATGGACAGTGTAACTAAAATTATTAGAGGGATAAAAACAATTATGATGAATAACTACACAATATTATTTTGTTACACGAGAGCTGGAGCAACTTATGGAAAGTACCATTAGATTTGGCGACTGTGTCACATTGTTAATTTTTGCACTTGAAAATTGTCTATAAGCGAACAAGATCTTGCTTTCACGTGATTTGACAACTTATCTGGCATTTGTAGTCTAATGTGACAACTTTTGTGCTCAGATTTATTCCCCTCACCTGGACACAGCTCCACCAAGATGGGTCAATTTAGCTCATGGATTACTACTTTTCTTATATCAGGTTTGGTTATACCAGGGTTTATTTACGACTGATTAAATTATTGCATAATGTATATGAAAAAATGTGTAAGATATCTGGTTAATATGGAGATGAATGCTAAATCTTCTTTTCTGTCCTGTCCTGTTGATCTTGCAGACATTTGATGCAGTTGATGGAAAACAAGCTAGAAGGACCAACTCATCGAGCCCGTTGGGAGAACTTTTTGACCATGGTGAGTGCCCTGTGCATTGTAGCCATTTTAACAATGCCTTATCGTCGAGTTTAATCACTAAACACTTATTTTGCAGGATGTGACGCTCTTGCATGCGCGGTAGGGTTCCATCATTTTAAAAGATATTACTGCATGTTTGACACGTCACAATACATATCATACTGTATTTGGTTGCTCTATTGTTTAGTTAGAAGCGATGGCATTTGGAAGCACTGCTATGTGTGGGCGAAGCAGTTTCTGGTTCTGGTTCATATCTGCCGTGCCATTTTATTTGGCAACTTGGGAATCGTAAGTGGTCAAAAATATGTTTTAGTTTCTATTTGTTTTCTCCATCCTCTTCAATCTTGCAACTGCTATCATTACTTTTATCTTACAGTTACTTCACCAACACTCTTATTCTCCCGGCTGTCAACGGACCAACTGAGGGACTGATGCTGATTTATGTGGTCCATTTTTTTACTGCCCTTGTCGGTAAGTAGCTAGATTTTCATGGGATTATCCGCCTCAAACCTGTGATAAATCTTGAATTTTTATGCTCATATACTTTATATTCAGGTTCTGAGTGGTGGGTTCAACCGTTTGGCCAGTCCATTCCCTTCTTAAGTTGGATTCCTATCGTTAGCGGTGAGCTAATTGTCTTTCAACATATACCATATTTACTATATAAGCATGTTCCCAGTTGTTAAGATGCTCTTGGAAAGGTTACTTACTTTCATTATTTCCACTGGTTTTACAAATTACATTGATTGAGTAACATGCCTCTTTTATTGATTTCAGAAATCATAACCTTCCAGGTTGTGTTGTACCTGATGATAGCCTTCGCAGTTATCCCAACGATTGCATTCAAGTGAGTGGTTTGCTTATAATATGCTTTAAGAGTTTTGTAAGAGTTCGTTAAGACATGTAATGTTTAAATTGTTTTTGTTGTTATTTCTCAATACAATATTTCTTTGCAATATCTCTTTCTTATTACTATCCTCATAAATAGTGTGCAAAATGTAAACAACGTTGTGAAGGCGGAAAGGAGCATGCCCTTAGCACTAGCAATGGTAAACTTGCATGCTAACACAAAATTGTGGTTATTCAATATCAGTTACAGACAAATGCGTGCAAATGCTTGACATGTGCTTCTTATTTTTTGTTCAGCTCTATCCATTTGTGGTTCTTGTCGCAGGCGTCTTGACATGGTATAAACTCAAACCCTATAGCTCTTTCGCGCTTATGGTTAACTATAGGTGTTTAGAGGATTGAAGAAACAACATAGTCATTAATATATCATGTTTCTTGTAGGGATTATTTGTCTCCTTCTGATTTAATGGGAAAGTATCCACATTTAGTTATTGGGGGTACGGGGCTTGCCTTCGGGTACCTTGTGGTAAGTGAGTCTTTATATACATTTTCTTACACTTCCCAACTGGAAGACATGGTATAAATAATTGGGTTAATTACGGATAACCACCCGTATAATATGCTATATTCCACCAAACCATCCCTATATTGTAATAATACATTCCACCACCCTTATAAGTATAAAATTTCCAAACAACCACCCACGCACTGTACTGTCACCGTTACCGTTAAATATATTAATTTTTTAATATAATAATAGTATTTTTATTACAATACACCACCTCTATAATAAATATGTTTCCACTTCGCCACCTTTATAATCAATTTTGTTTCCATTTAACCACCTCTCCGTTAACCGCCGTTAACTGAGGTGGTTCTTTGGAAAGTTTTTAATTATAAAGGTGGTCGAATGTAATATTACAATATAGAGGTGGTGGCATGGAATATGACATATTATGCGGGTGGTCATCTGTAATTAACCCTAAATAATTCTGCCATGACACTTAATAAGTGATGTTTCAAATCTGATTAAATATTAATTGATACTTAAGTATTTATTTTTGCAGGGGCGCATGATATTGGCTCACTTGTGTGATGAACCGAAGGGCTTGAAGACTGGAATGTGCATGGTATGAACTGACCGCTCTCAATCCTATACACATTATTATTTATTAGAGAACTTTTGGTTAATTGTTGTAATTTAGAACACTCATCTTCCATGTGCTTGTTTCCATTAAGTTTCTTATTTCTACTACAATTGACAATGACCAATGTGCATGACCTGTCCAGTCGCTCCTCTATCTTCCATTTGCCATTGCGAATGCACTTACAGCCAGATTAAATGACGGGTATGCACAAAAATTGCATTTTCTGCTGCACACTTACTATTTTTCATGTTTTATTGCTCCTTTTGAAACGTTGTCACCTTGTTTATATCACATATCCTATTGTATTGCAGAGTTCCTCTGGTCGATGAACTATTGGTTCTTCTTGGTTATTTCGCATTCACATGTAAATCTTTTAACTGCTGACTATTTTTCACTCCCATATTTCCCTTCAAGTTTTATCCACAGTGTGTAACTTGCTAACTAATTACTAATTATTTCCTGATTATAGTGGCGCTGTATTTGCATTTTGCTACATCAGTCATACACGAGATCACAACAGCTCTTGGAATATGTTGTTTCAGGTAAGAATTCAACTTGTTTCTATTTGGATTAATGCCTTATCCACTTAAAATATTATGACATTAAAAATAATGCACCGTTTTGTGAATTGTAGGATAACAAGGAAAGAGGCGTAGTCGTTCATATCAAAAAGGATCATCTGTCTCTGGTAATCACACTGCTAACCATCATGTGTTGGTCATTCATATTCCAAATACTTGAAACTACCAACAGTCCTTAAACTAGTTTCTGTTTAGATATATTCCCATTTGTTTATCAGTTATCCCCTGGCAGAAATTCAGGTGTGTGCTACAGTCAAGAAGCCTATGTTTACGTTACCTTGTGATTATGCTCGTGTCAGGGATGGTATCAGTCAATCAGCGTGTCCCAATGCATGGGCTCATCAGCTGTTTGAATCTTGTACAACTGAAAATACTCTTTACTGTCTCAGCGAGCATTTATTATGTTGTCTTCACAAAACTTTTAGTCATGGTGTCTTGCCGACGGTTGCTAGTTTCCGTTATTTGCTGAACCACAATCTTCTGTAATCCTAATCTTATTTATCCTTTGCTTATTTTAAATGGGCTTTGAACTTAAACTAAGTATGCAACTGTTGTGGTTGCTAAATGCGAGCCATGGCTTTGCATTTTTCATTATCTTTACTTATCTAATTTTCACAAATCTATCTGATCATCATGAACTTACTTTTTATCCATTTATATTTAAATAAAATCGGATATTATGGAAACCCTTCATCTGTTAACTAACCTAAGTAGTGCAACATCGTTTTGGAGTGTACAAAAGGTAAGTTGAAGCTTGGTCACAAAGAAAATTAATATATTTAAATAGATAATGACTTGATTAATTCAATATGCATCACATGCAAGGGAACTGTTTCTTTCAATTTTTCTGTACACTTTTGGCTTGTTTCAGAGAAAGCCCATAACATTGTTGAAAATGGAGATAGGATATCACTCCCATGGCACATTGAGCATACACAGGTTAGGGTTATGTTTTGGGATGTTAAGTGGTGTGTAGTTCACTCCAAGCACGAGATATCTTTGAATAAAAGGAGTTATAAGGTAGTGTTTTGGACCAAGTCCCTTTCTGGGAAGTCAACTAGCAAAATAAATTTCATCCCTACTTCACCTAATTGAATTTACATGATCAACTCAGTGGTACGCGAGTTGTTTAATTTAAGATGTCACTGTTTATGATATGGAAATCTCATCAAACTGACAAAGATATCAATGTAAGACTTCGATCATATTAATCACTAGTTCCAAAGTCAACTACCGTCATATTGCGATTTCAGGGCTACTAGCATGTGTTTCATTTGTCAGAGACCCTGAAAAAACTTCATTATGTCATGTTTACCAAACACATGTATATATGTGTCGGATTGACGAGGCTATTTGGATCTTCCAATTATTCAAGTGTGATGAAGAACCATTTCAGCCTAAAATGTGTTATGTTGTTGGTAAATCGTTTAGCCAAATATCAGAAACAAACTTAATGCTCTAATTTAGTCAACTAGGTTGGTTAACATGATTATTAATGTAGACGTTGTAAGGGAGACAAGACTTTGCATCTCATAAATAATGCTTAGAGTGGACCAAATTGCCTTT
The DNA here is from genome assembly GCA_006409495.1 of Sedum album. Classification (NCBI taxonomy): domain Eukaryota; kingdom Viridiplantae; phylum Streptophyta; class Magnoliopsida; order Saxifragales; family Crassulaceae; genus Sedum; species Sedum album. Next base: position 26,939 of record QZGG01001369.1, on the reverse strand, counting down.
GACTTACCCTCAATGTCCGTCCTAGTCAACTTTGTCCATGCATTTTCATCTTCGCATCCCAGCAACTCCCCCAAACTGATGATAAAGCTTAAATGCCAACAATATTTAGGCTTTGATCAATGAATAATATATTTGAGCTACTACACGGAACCAACAATTAACGTTTATACTGAAAACCATGTGCATGGAATAAAGAAAGGGTTCGTTCAAGTCAAAGACCTAACTACAAGAATTACAAATGGAAATCAGACAAGCCAGTCAGGTCAGTCATATACGAGTTGGATTTGACATGAAAGAGAATGCATCTGTTTTTGCAACTATGACTTTGCATCATCATGAAGTGAGAACGCATATTGCATTGATGTCTACATGCCAATGAACACTTTTCAATAGTACAAACGAGTAAAGGGTTTGGACCATTTGGTAGCACTTAATAAGTGATCAGGACTGATGAGTAAATGATAACATGGATTCATAGCCGCCACCAATTTGTCAAACGAATTCCAAATAGTGTAATTAAGTGGCGTTCAGCTTGCTCAGATATTAAACTTGTGAGGACTACTAAATGACATTGACATCGTGACGAGTTGCTAGGGCATCGTATTCTGCATCACTTATCCTTTTCCAAGCTTTGAAATCCCATTAAGCCAATTGGTGAACGTGTCTAGCCAGTGTAGAAGATGAGAGCACACTTAAAAAGCAAAAAAAGATGAATGAATTATAATATGGATTCATAGCCGCCACCAATTTGTCAAAGGAATTCCAAATAGTTTTACTAGGTGGCGTTCAGCTTGCTCAAATATTAAACTAGTGAGGACAGAATGACATTGACATCGTGACGAGTTGCTAGAGCATCATATTCTGCCTCACTTATCCTTTTCCAAGCTTTGAAATCCAATAAGCCAATTGGTGAACTTGTCTAGCCAGTGTAGGATGAGGGACTTGAATCCTGTACAGCGTACATCCAATTCCAGCCAATATTTAAATTTTGAATTTCAAATTACAATCTAAAAACGACGTAGTTTTGTTTCAATATAACTCAAAACGATGTTGTTTTACTAAAGCCCAAATTCTAAATTTCTGAACCCTTTATAAAACGACGTAGTTTTGCCATTCATTAATTCAAAACGATGTCACTTTATTTATCGCTGCTGTAGTGATCTCATTCCGTAGGATGAGAGCTCACATAAAAAGCGCAAAAAGATGAATGAATGATGGTTCCCACAATCCATCCAACTTGTGTCAACAAAATGCAAATAGGCCAACATAAACATTGATCATTACTTTAATACTCTGCCTTAAAAATCATTGGTATAATAGTAATAAGTATTATTTAAATATTTCCATTGCGTAGTCAGCCCCGGTGGCTTTCCTGGTGTCGGGTTTGTTTGCCTGTCTGGGTTTGTCCAGACAGGGTGTTTATCAAAAAAAAAAAAAATATTTCCATTGCGTAGCATAACACTTCATCGCATTACCTGCTAATATTATTATAAACCAATGTTGTTAGAGATGCATCTTCACATGTGTTAATATATCTTCTCTCTTTAGGGTTTGGGGAGTATAAACCAATATATCTGCTACTATTAGCTAATGCATGATTCAGACCCGAGGAAGGTGGGTCTTCGTCCTACTAAATTGATGATGTACGAAGAGTCAATCGTACAATGTGAAGGTTTTTGATATTAATGGCAATATATAGGTGAGGAGATTGGTTCATTTAAGTTCCACGTCCCCATATAAACTACTCCTAGGTAACGTATTCAAAATTTGGCAGCGTCAGTGCTACAGTTACATATGCATATACAATCACACAACTATGCTTACAATGGGTCAGTATTGGTTGAGAATGGAAATTATACTACGCATATTATTTTCTATTTTGAGGGGCAACATGACTCGTGATGGTGCATCAATTGCGAGAGATTCAACTCTGATGTCGGTTTCCTCCTGAAAAACAGTCGACAGATATTGGGCCCCCATGCCCTGCTAAAATGTACTGCATGCAACAAATTGCAATTTTAAATCATGTCTATAAGTCTATTGAATTCTAATACAGTGAGGCGTATTCAAAATGCATGATTTTGCATTTCTTACCTCCCCTAGCTAGCTTGGATATTTAAGAATGACCGTGTAAATAAGTATGATGTGTTTGTGCGTAGAGGGATTATATGCATCCACTTTGGATATTTCATAGTGTCGAATGTATATAAGAATATCGAAAACTCTAATGATAATGAATGTCAAATTAAGAATGACCGTGTGTATGTGCATAGATGGGTCATATATATGGATCCACTTGGAGTGCAAAGACAAGCAAATCTACATACAGCACAATCCTTGCTGGTTTTTAACCAGTTGCCTTTAGTAATACCACCATACCACAACCCACAAACACTCCCCCCATAAATATCCTCATCTCCACAACCTCTCCTATATTATATTTGATCACACTTGCATCCATCGCAGCCTCTATCCCTAGCTTATCTGTATTTTTACATACAAAAAGACCTTAGATGTACCCCTACAATAAGATATGTATTTCGACGTAGATACCCATATAACTCCAATATATAGCTAAGTTGTTTTAATATGGATCAACCTACTGATGATCTGGAACGCTATAAGTGCTGAAAGACGTTTGAGTGTGTGCATACACATTTACACAAACAAACATTAATAATGCTACTTGTGGCAAAACCAGGTGCATATGTAAATGAGGTATCATCTAATACTATCTCTCCAAGCTTTAAGTTGGTCCACATCATCACCATACAACCACCATTTTATTCAGACATACATATGTAGGAAATGTGTATCACGTGGATCCATCCAATTTAGTGGACTTGTGGATCCCCTCTTGCACTCGTCAATTGCATTTTTTGAACGCACCAGATTATGACAACGCATTAATGAAACATGTGAGTTGCACGTGTTTTGCACGTGATGCACACGTGAAATGCACATGACAAATTAATGCACAGACGTGGTGCAGTCTGGTGCATCCAAAAAATGCAATCAACGGATGCAAGAGGAGATTCACGAATCCACCAAATTGGATGGATCCACAGGATACAACCTCTACATATCTATAGTATTTAAACATACAGGTTCATGCATGTGAATCTCTGAAATGTGCATATGTACGTATTGTATAATGTAGTGTAGAATACGCTTACTTTGGTTGTATATATCAACATGTGATATAAATTTTAAATAGATATTAAAATGACAGCCGATGTGTTTGACAAATTTTCTAAGCTACCCTTATATATTATGCTCCACCTTTCAGCACATCTTCTCATCTCTCAAGCTCTCAAGTTTTACTTCTCTCTAACTCTTCAATATATTCTTCTGTTTTAATCCTACCTGAGCTCTGTTGATCACTCCATCTCATCATTCACTGAAAAACCTAGTACTTGTCCAGCCTGCCTTGTGACAACATGGGGGAGATCAGTATCACCAATGAGTCCAGCGCAACATGTGATTCCACATCGGTGACATTTGGATCTAACAAGCCAAAGATTGATGAGCCGCTGAGTCGAATGGGGAGTGGCGCAAGCGTGGTAATCGACTCAGAAATGATAGGTGCAGTTGTTGGAGCGAACAATGGCGTACTGGAGGCCGAGTCAAGAAAGTTGCCGTCTTCCAAATACAAGGGAGTAGTGCCACAGCCGAATGGTAGGTGGGGAGCACAGATCTACGAGAAGCATCAAAGAGTTTGGCTAGGGACGTTCAATGAGGAGGAAGAAGCTGCTAGGGCTTATGATACCGCTGCGCAAAGGTTCCGTGGCAGGGATGCGGTCACCAACTTTAAGCCATTAGCAACTGATACGGTTGACCGAGACGCGGTGGAGTCAGCTTTCTTGAACTCTCGGTCCAAAGCTGAGATTGTAGACATGTTACGCAAGCATACTTATGCGGATGAGCTCGAGCAAAACCGGAGGAGTGTAGGGATAAATGATGGACATAACAATGGGTTAGGGAGGGTTGGACAGCAGTCAGTTGGGAAGAAGGAGCACTTGTTTGAGAAATTAGTGACTCCGAGTGATGTAGGGAAGTTGAACCGGTTAGTGATCCCTAAACAACATGCTGAGAAGCATTTTCCATTGAATAGCTCGGATGTAGCAGCAGCAGCCGCTGCGTCTAAGGGAGTGCTGTTGAATTTTGAGGATAGTAATGGGAAGGTGTGGAGGTTTAGGTATTCATATTGGAATAGTAGCCAGAGTTATGTGCTCACTAAGGGTTGGAGCCGGTTTGTCAAGGAGAAGGGTTTGCTTGCCGGGGATGCAGTCAGTTTCGAACGGTCCAATGGTGTAGACCAACAACTTTACATAAACTTGAAGCCTAAGAATGGGTCCAGTGAGACAGATAGTACTAAATTATCTGATTCAGAACTTGCCCGTTCGACTATTCGGTTATTTGGAGTGAACATTATCAAGAACCCTATTTGCAACATTATCATGAAGAATCCCAATGACAACATCAAGAGGATGAGAGGCCATGAAGACAAGGATTTGTTCCCATTCCAATGTATGAAGAAACAAAGGGCATCATCTGCCATTGTTGCATATTTGTGAGATTCTAGTTAAGTTTACATTTTAGGGAATATTTTATTTAGGTTTATCTCTCTTTTTTAAGGATGGTGGTTCTAGTTGGCAAGTTGCAAAGAGAAAAGTTTATCATGAAAAGAAGAACAATTGTATAATGTTGACAAAAGCTAGTAGCAAGTAGGAAATCAAATAAGGGATTGACTCAAGACTTGATGCACTTTTGTTCAGATGTATTCATGTAGTGGCGGTTTTATAAAACAACTGGACACAGGTTTGATGCTCTTCCCTGAAAATATACATTACTAGTGGACACCAACTTCCATGGAAAGGTCATGATGAACGATGAAGCTTCCTCATTCTTTCCTTGATGTTATCTTACGTCACCTTTTCACATCAAACTAAAATCCCAATTGGTATACTTTATGGAATTTTCAAAGCCTTTTCCATACAATGCGACTAAGTCATTGTCTTCACCAATACCACGAATGAACACAAACTTGCATTACATTGCATCAAATCCGAATATCATTGTAGACAAATGCACGAGATTTATAAGAGGAGATGTCACTGATATCAACTTGTATAAACAACTAAGATACCATTTCCTGCCTTTTAGTGGCCGGACGTCTTATCTAATTTGAATGACATTACATCTTTCATCAACATATATAACATACTCATTAATGCCTGTAATATGGACTCACTTTTACACCAAGAGTAAGGTATAGGAGGACGGATAAGTAAATGTGAGACAGTGAGACATCATCTCAATGGATGAGATTTGATTCCAAAAAATAACCGTTAATCTCAACCGCTAGGGTTTTTTGTAAATCCAACTGCTCATTATATAAAAACCAACTTTAATCTCAACCACATACTAATCTAATCCAACGATTGATATTAAGTCATTCCGTCTCACATAAATTTTTGGGTTTTTTAGCGAAAACCACCCGTCCAGTACCAGTTTTTTAACAAAACCACCCTCCCAAAATTTTTTTTGACTTAACCACCCACTAATTTAAAATCTTTTAAATTTGACACCCAAATACTGTTCCGACGACCTATTCCGATAAAATTCCCATTGACTTTGTTGACTCACAATTTTTTTGCCGAAAACCACCCCTTCAATACCTAAATTTTGACAAAACCACCCTCTCAAAAAAATTTTGAGATAACCACCCACTAATTTGAAAACTATTAAATTTGACACCCAAATCAACCTAATTAATCTTAATATAATCCTGTGAAATTTTTGCAATTTTTGCAATTTTCGCTAATGGATATTTAATTTTACACATAAATAAGTTTTAAAATCTAATTAACTATATATTTTCATTTATATTATACTTTATTTTTATAATTACATTTTTATGTTCAACTTAATATTTTAAAATAATTATTATTTTTATATTATTGTTAAAATTGTAGGGAATGTGGCCAAATTTTAATTTTTATAATTATAAATTCAAAATTTGATTAACATTATATTTCAATTTTAATATTTTTATTTTTATATTAACAGTTTTTATGTTTAGTTTAGTTAATTTTTATATACTAATATTTTTATTACAATTATAATTTATCTTTTTATTAAATATAATTACTATTACTCTTATAATTTTTGGGTCTTTTTTTTATTGTGTTAATTATTTAATTTCAAGCTTATTAATTAGTGAGATTAATTTTAAGCTTACTCTTATAATTTTTGGATCCTTTTTAATACAAAAATTGCAAAAATTTCACAGGGTTATGTTAAGATTAATTATGTTGATTTGGGTGTCAAATTTAATAGTTTTCAAATTAGTGGGTGGTTAACTAAAATTTTTTTTGAGAGGGTGGTTTTGTCAAAAATTAGGTATTGAATGGGTGGTTTTCGGCAAAAAAAATTGTGAGTCAACAAAGTCAATGAGAGTTTTACCGGAATAAGTCGTCGGAACAGTGTTTGGGTGTCAAAGTTTAAAGATTTTAAATTAGTGGGTGGTTAAGTCAAAGAAAAATTTGGGAGGGTGGTTTTGTTAAAAAATGGGTATTGGACGGGTGGTTTTCGCTAAAAAACTCTAAATTTTTTTATTTCTCTTGAACTTTACCCTTTACACCAATTCCTAAATGATACTCTAATATTGTTGGCGTTGCAGTTGCTAGGTTGTTTGACCTAGTTGTGCTTTGTGCATTCAAGTCAATTACGTAAAGTTGGGCACATAACATTAAAGGTCACTCATACAAACTTCAAGGACACCCAGCCCACAAAACCCTAGAGTTAGCTAGAAGCCCATTTAACCCAAAACATTGAGCCAAAAAACCTACTGAATTATAAATGGTCAAGCTCAGTTCATGAACTGATGAACATATCGACCCTATATGGGCCAAGATGATGGAGCCTCTAAATTGTTCTGTTTTGTTATTGAGAGTGCAGCAGCGGAGCAGCGGATAGCAGCGAAGGGGGCGGCGGAAGAAATTCAAAACGATGACCTAGAAGCAAAGTCAAAGTCTTATGTAATAGGGCTATCAATTGTAAAATAGAAAACTTGAGGGTTGTTATAGAATTAGCTACTATTTATGGACTGAATTGTAAAATGACAGTTATTGTAACTGAATCTGTTATACAACAGATTCAGCACCTCATTTGATCATTAATGAAATCTGAAAATTGAAATTACCTCTCTTGGTTTTCAGATCAAGCTCCGGCGTCAGTCCGGCACCTTCTGGCCACCCGTTTATGAGCTTTCACATGACTAGAACAGAATTACCATCAGGCATAATAACCTTGTAAGGGACAGGTAACTTCCTTAAATCTTTTAGCAAATGCATGTATGGAGTAATATGATCAGTAGCACCACTGTCAATTATCCAATCATTTTTGCATATAGAAATAGAAGTAAGGCAAGTGATACCTGCCATATGGTTTGTGTCAGAACTGCAAGCATTTAAGAAAGCCATAAGTCTGCTCAACTGTTCTTGATTCACTCTGACTGCACTCAGATCAAGTTGCTGATCTTGATTATCAGTTTTGTCACCTGATCCTGCAGAATTGTTGTCAGTAACAACATTATTAACAGACTTGTTATTCTTGTTACCAGACACATTTGAATTCCTTTTCGGAGGCTTGTAATTGGGAGGATAACCATGGATCTTGAAGCAAGTGTCCCTGGTATGTCCTTTCATTCTGCAATGTGAACAATACAGATCCTTCTTGTCTTGCTGTTGATCTTTGGCATTTGATCCATTGCTAGAACTTGATTTTGTGCCCAGTTTGTTGTTCTGACTTGCATATAGAGCAGAAGATTCTGTGTTTAGGCTCCTGTTAAGACCTTGTTGCTTTTCATCTTGTCGAACCATGTTGTAAATCTTTCCAATGCTTGGTAGAGGATCAAGAGCTAAGATCTGAGATCTTATCTGAAAGTGAACTTCATTTAGCCCCATTAAGAATTTCATAACTCTGTCTTGCTCCTTTTTCTGCATCATGCACTTGGTAGACTTGCAAGTAGCCCCTAGCTCACATAGTTCATAGACAACTAAGGCATCTTCTTCAGCCCAGAATTGAATCAACTTGTTGTAATAACTAGCTACACTTAGATCTCCCTGTTTCAGATTGTAAATCTCTTCTTGTAAGGCAAACACCATAGGACCATTAGATCCACCATACCTGGTTTCAATGTCAGACCATGCTTGAGCTGAGTCTTCCATATGAACCAGAGAACCTGCAATATCCTTGCTGACTGAATTAGTTATCCAAGATAGGACTGCATTGTTGCATTTCTCCCATTTGGCTAGTTCAAAAGGATCTGCAGGTCTAGCAAATCTGCCATAGATGAAACCAAGCTTCATCTTGAAGCCTAGGGCTCGTATCATAGATTTCCTCCATGTAATGTAGTTCTCAGGTCCTTCCAAAGGTTGAGAAACCAAAGAAACACCAATGTTCTCATTCGAACTGATGTGAAATGGATCATTTGCAGGATCAGCAGGCGCTGAGCTTACGGATGTGGAACTGGCCGCCATCTCCAGAATCAAGAAATCGAGTGATTGATGATGATCTTGAAGGCTGATCGTCAAATTGGTTTCAGAAGCGTGCTCAAGAACCTACAAGGTAACTGATACCATGTGAAAGCTCATAAACGGGTGGCCGGAAGGTGCCGGACTGACGCCGGAGCTTGATCTGAAAACCAAGAGAGGTAATTTCAATTTTCAGATTTCATTAAATGATCAAATGAGGTGCTGAATCTGTTGTATAACAGATTCAGTTACAATAACTGTCATTTTACAATTCAGTCCATAGATAGTAGCTAATTCTATAACAACCCTCAAGTTTTCTATTTTACAATTGATAGCCCTATTACATAAGACTTTGACTTTGCTTCTAGGTCATCGTTTTGAATTTCTTCCGCCGCCGCCTTCGCTGCTATCCGCTGCTCCGCTGCTGCACTCTCAATAATGGTATCAGAGCCTAAGTCCTACACTGAAGCCAGTAAACATCAAGAATGGATTCAGGCTATGGAAACTGAGTTACAAGCACTTGAATCTAACAACACATGGGATTTAACAGAATTACCACCAGGAAAGAAGCCCATTGGTTGCAAATGGGTTTATAAAATCAAAAGGAAAGCTGATGGATCTGTAGAAAGATTCAAAGCCAGGTTAGTGGCAAAAGGGTTCACCCAACTAGAGGGTCTTGACTATCACGAAACATTTGCTCCTGTTGTGAAAATGACAACTGTTCGTACCCTACTAGCTGTTGCAGTAACAAAAGGATGGCCCTTATACCAACTTGACGTGAACAATGCTTTTCTACATGGTGACCTTGAGGAAGAAGTCTACATGAAAATTCCTACAGGGTTCTATAAGAAAGCTAGATCACAAGGAAAAGTGTGCAAGCTGAACAAAAGTCTCTATGGCTTGAAACAGGCTTCACGCCAGTGGTTCAGTAAATTCAGTGAGGCTTTAATTCAGTTTGGTTTCAAACCTAGTCTCAATGATTACTCTATGTTCACTTATTCAAAGGATGATCAGTTGGTGATTCTATTGGTCTACGTAGATGATGTTGTCCTAACAGGTACATCAGATACACTTATAACTGAGATAAAGGAATTCATCAACTGCAAGTTTAAGATCAAGGATTTGGGCAAGCTACAGTACTTCTTGGGCCTTGAGGTTGCAAGATCTACTTCTGGTTTATTTCTGAATCAAAGGAAATACACTCTTGACCTGATATCAGAAGCTGGCTTAACAGCTTGCAAACCAGCTCCTTTGCCTATTGATCCTAGACATAAACTGGCTTTATCAGATTCACCTATTCTGGAAGAGCCTACACCCTACAGGAGGCTAGTTGGTCAACTCATCTATTTGACGGTTACAAGGCCAGACATTGCATACTCTATTCACATCCTAAGTCAGTTCATGACAAAGCGTAGAGAAGATCATTTACAAGCAGCTTATAGAGTTTTGAAATACCTCAAAAATGCTCCTGCCCAGGGCCATCTTTATCCATCCTCTCAGCAGCTATCTCTCAAGGCTTATTGTGACGCAGATTGGGGCTCTTGCCCAGTTACTAGACGCAGCATTACTGGCTATGCCATTTCCCTTGGCAATTCTCTTATTTCCTGGAGATCAAAGAAGCAACAAGTTGTTAGTCGGTCGTCAGCTGAAGCAGAATACAGATCTATGTCCCAAACATGTTGTGAACTTGCCTGGCTCACTCGTCTACTTCGTGATATGAAGATTGAGCAGACAAATCCAATTCCTCTTTTCTGTGACAACAAAGCTGCTCTTCACATTGCCAGAAACCCGGTCTTCCATGAAAGAACGAAGCACATCGAACTTGACTGTCACATTGTTCGGCAGTACACCAGCTCAGGTTTGATTCAACCAGTCTTCGTCCCAATAGCAGAACAGGCAGCAGATCTACTCACGAAGGGTTTATCTGCTGAATCTCTCAGGTACCTCTCCTCCAAGCTCAACGTGTTGAACTTTCTCCACACGCTGAGCTTGCGGGGGGGTATTGAGAGTGCAGCAGCGGAGCAGCGGATAGCAGCGAAGGCGGCGGCGGAAGAAATTCAAAACGATGACCTAGAAGCAAAGTCAAAGTCTTATGTAATAGGGCTATCAATTGTAAAATAGAAAACTTGAGGGTTGTTATAGAATTAGCTACTATTTATGGACTGAATTGTAAAATGACAGTTATTGTAACTGAATCTGTTATACAACAGATTCAGCACCTCATTTGATCATTAATGAAATCTGAAAATTGAAATTACCTCTCTTGGTTTTCAGATCAAGCTCCGGCGTCAGTCCGGCACCTTCCGGCCACCCGTTTATGAGCTTTCACATTTGTCACCATGCAGCTGTCGAGTACAACTCATGAATCACAACAAGCTTAGCTAACAATGTTTGATGTCAATCCCTTAATTTTTTGCAATCTACTTTAAAGTATATTCTACGAATATGCAACGAGTACTATTTATTTCTCGTCATGATAAAATAAATGTTATTCATCGTATCTATGTTGAATCTGTACTAAACTAAAATGATAAGATATCAATATTATCATCATCGATCGTGTAGCACGTTTTTTATGTAATATATGGCTCTTGAAGAGCTTCAAAGGACAAAAGGATAAATAAGGATAAGGTATGGTGGCAAGACAGCATGAAGAACAAGGTACTCAATGGGACCATGTATCATGTTATACGCGGCTTGTGTAGGTGAGCTTTCTCATTTAAGGCACCCAGCTAAGGGCTAAGGCTTCCAGGAAAAGTGTTTTTAAGCTATATATTAGATTCCCATTGGGATCCTTTGAGAAACTACTCTCTCATTTGATTCTACACTATCTTCTTGTCTCATTTCAAACTCATCCACTTACTAATTAGTTGCATTATTAAATTTCATTAAAATTACGCTGATTGTTACTAACGACATGTTTTAATCTCAATATGTTCTACTTGATTTCATCGTAATGCATTAAGAGTGCGATCATATAAAGGAAAATGCCTTAGGCATGGAGGATCAGTACTAACTGACGATCCAGACCAAAATGTCTCCATTTTTTACCTTCAATGTCTAGACAGAATTGTCAAAATGTCTTATAAATATTAGAATTTAGAGTTTAGACCGTCATTAAGAGATGAGGATCTAATTTTATAGCAAAATCTAGAAGAGAATGAGAAGAGTCAAGGAATATTCAAGTTCATTCTTATCAAAAACGCCACCTCATCATACATTTTTTCGTCGCTAATGCTCATACACATATATCCAAGGCACCGAACCGGACATCAAGGAAGACGAGATTCGGTAGGTACGCGACGGCCCGTCTTTGAACTTCCCTTGCACTCAACCCTACTTTATTTATTCTTCTCTCGATACCAAAGTTTATTCCTTTTTCCGATTCTCATCAGATCCCTTATTCCCATTTACTTCTCTGGATCGGATCTCTCTATGAAACAACACCTTCCTTGTAACAAAGCTTGCAGCTGCGGTCCTCTGTTTCGTCTTCCAAGTCCATTAGCAGGTTAAAGATTGCGACTTTCCATCTGGGTATGATGGATTACGCTCAGAAAATGCGAAAGTGTAATGAATATGTTGAAGCCTTGGAGGTGGAAAAGCGTAAGATTCAGGTTTTTGAGCGTGAGCTTCCTCTCTGTTTGGAGCTGGTTTCACAAGGTATTGATTAGTTTATGACTTTATGTTGTTATTGATTGATTTGAGAAGTGGGTTTGGATGGATTTTGATTAAAGATTGGATCTTTGCAGCGATTGATGCGTGTAGACAGCAGCTGTCGGGGTCTGGTGGAGCTGTTGGGACTAGTCATGAGTGTTCTGAGCAGACGTCGAGCCGTGGACCGGTTTTGGAGCAGTTCATTCCTATTAAAGAAGTTGGTGATGGTGTGGGTTCATCTGAAGATGGTGGTGATGATGATGATGAAGCTGAAGACGAGTCTGGTGAGAAATCTAATGACAAGTCCGGCAAGAAATCTGACTGGTTAAGATCTGTGCAGTTGTGGAACCAGTCCTCAGATCCAGCTCCTGTCTCTGAGGTAATGATAATGCATGCATCATTCAATTGCTAATTAGTCTAAGAAAAAATGTGTTCTTTGTTGAGATTTTTAGGGATTCATTTGGTTGGATTTTGATTTAGGTTGTTATTGTTTTTCAGGTGAAGAAAGATGGTGGAGGATTTAGGCCATTTAACAAGGAGAAAGTTGTTCAACCGGTAGTTGAGATGGTGGAGAATAAGCCGGCAAGCTCTTCAACGATGAAGAGTAGGAAGGAGGAGAGTAATAATAAGGAGAATGAGAGTGGGCAGACTCAAAGGAAGCAGCGTAGATGCTGGTCTCCGGAGCTGCATCGAAGGTTTATTCATGCTTTGCAACAACTTGGTGGACCTCATGGTGAGAATTCCCGCTTTGTTTAATTATTTGTGTTGAGATCGGGAACTAGGGCTGTGCAAATGTGGAGATCAGGATTGAGATTGAGATTTTCCTTGATTTTGTTGTAGTTGCTACGCCTAAGCAGATCAAGGAGTTGATGAAAGTTGACGGATTGACAAATGATGAAGTTAAAAGCCATTTACAGGTTTGTTGATATTTCTCAAGTCATTTTTTACCTAAATGTGTCGTGGATTGTAAATGTTTTAAGCATAAAAGTTTGCTGATATTGATTTTATTTGATATATTTCAGAAATACCGATTACACATGAGGAGACCGAGTACCACAATGCCATCCAACGGAAATGCTCAAGGGCCTCAGTTTGTACTCGTAGGAGGTATATGGGTACCACCACCTGAGTATGCAGCCGTGGCAACACCCACAGCAGCCTCATCAGGAGATCAAGCTAATGCTAGTAGCGTAAAAAAAGAAACGAAATTCCCAAGCAATGGCGTATATGCACCAGTGGCTAAAGTGGGAACTCCATTTGAGCAACCAGCTTCCAAGACACAAAATAATAACCAAAGGGATTATAGTGGATCTCATTATGAGGACGATCGAAGTCATAGTGCACATGGAGGAGAACGAGCTCATTCTAGATCTCCTACTTCATCATCTTCCACGCATACCACTGCCACAGCTACAGCTTCGCCGGTATCATCCTAGAGTTTAAAAGTTCCAATGTTATAGCTTTTTGTTGTAAACAGGAGAATGTATTATCTTTGTGTTTGATCAGATCACTGAGATGTGTTTGCCATTGTATTTCCATGTATGTAAAACCATACTTGACAATAAATATTATCTAAATTTTTCAAGTTTACTATATTTCATATGTCTGAGTCCAACTTAGAAGATTACAAGTCTTTCAATAGATTATTCTTGTGACTTGAATAAATTGTAGAATTGCATGGTTTTGCAAGAAAGGTGGTAAGAGAATCTTAGTACATAGTGGATGCCAATTGGTTGATTAAGTTAATCAATTACTCTATATAACAAGGCCAAAGGAATATAAAAACAAAGGAACAATCTTGTTCCATGGAATCTTCTCAAATGATTCTTCACCAAAATAAGCTAAGAATTATAACAAATGAGAGCCAATTGAGGCATCAAGATTATATGATTCTCATGTTTTGAGTATTCAATTCTCCACTATACCACATTAACACATTTTAGCCACAATTGGCACCATAAAGAGAGCCTTTAGAATTAATATTCACTAGGATCATAAGGCTGGATATGGCTCTTGTTACAAGTAACATAAACTTGAATAATTCACTAAGTGTTGTTATTCAAGTACCATTCATTATATATTTATGTACGAAAAAGAAAATTGTTAGTTGAATTTGTGAACATGAACTTTAAATATGTAAAAAGAATGAATATTTTTATCCAGAAGACACTTATTATCGAAACAATATTCAAACAACAACTATTATCGAAACAATATTAAAACTTAACTAACAAGTACAACCAGCTCTTAAAGGCACACACTATGGGAAGATCCAACCTCCATTTTCTTTAGAGAATCCAAAACAAGAATATTCGGTACATTTTTTAGATCAGCAGTTGAGAGATTGACAAAGAGGAAGAGACAAGCTTGGAAGCCAAAGTGTCCCTTGAGTAAAGCCAAGAGTAAATTGTCTCTTCAAAAGGATAAACCTCATCTTAACTAGTCAATTAATGAAAGTATCAAAAGGCAACAATGTGGTGGGGATTTGTTCAAGATTATTATAAATCTTGTCACCAAATGAATATTCTGATGACCTAATTGTACTGATAAATAGTCAACCTTTGATATCAAAGTACTCCACTATTTGATTCCTCATGTGGAGGAGGGGTATGAATATTATCTACTACAAAATATGAGTGTTCTTACAATGAACTTGCGTTGTGTCATTCAACTGAATATGTTGTTAATAGTATCTTCTTGTCATGAAACCAGTGTTAAACTAGTAAGAATTTGCTAAATGAGCTTGAAAATGTCAGTGTGGGCAGCAGCACTAGACCCTATAGAACTCTCCTCATAAGCCAAATTACAAACCTTGCTAAGTGAGCTTGCATTTGTATTCAGCTTAAACTAGATGAAAAGCTTGATCAAAGAACTCTCCTTTTATTTGGGCAAGAATTTGTCATGGTTAAGGTTTACCACTTGGTTTCTCCTCAGTCCTGTCCTACCTAGTATTTCATGATACTACAAGCTTCCAAAACTTGATAGAATTCAGAGATAACAACGATCAACATGTGTCCTAGTTGTAGAACTTGCCCTTCTCTAGCTTGCCACCTTCAAAATTGAACATCAGCTGCTTATTTGACAATATTTTTGTTCAAACTCAAACTGTATAGCCCGGACGAGTTGTTTGCCTTCAGGAATCGGTATGTCAGACCCAGTGCATGCCTCATTACGTCAAACAAAGTCATTCTAAAGCTCCAATTTACGAACCATTTCTGTTTATTAGACCAATCAGCATACGTGCAACGCAAGGAGAAGCTTTGCCAATAGATTAACTGATGTTTCTGTATCCTCAGCCCATTGAGCAGCCACGGCCTGCGAAATTGCATACAGTCAAATATAAATTACCCATCCTATAATGTCACTAAAGTAAAATGTTTCCAAGTTAGGCATCAGAAACTAAGAAGTGAAATAGATCGGAAAACTATACCTGTGCTTCAGTCAAGCAAGTGAGTCTCATTGCAGTCAAACTGTAGCGACTTAGTTCTAAAGGCTTGTCTTCTTTGATGGCCTTCTCGAAAAGATAGACAAATCATATGCTAGATATCAATACTCCAACAGCTTTTCAGCGAAATGTTGCAAACTTTACCAAATCTGTGGATATTTCCAAGTAGACTTCATCGAGTTAATATAGTTCTGAAGATGGATATTAATATATAAGATTCCCCTAAAAATACCTGTCAAATTTATTTCCAAAACCAGCCGCCTAAGTGATATGCCAAGGAAAAAAGAATCATAAAACTCTCAAACTGGAAATAGTTGAGTTTGAAGAACTTTGGACTACCACAGATTTGAGTAAAAGTTTGATGAGTTCATAGTAGTATGAACTTCATACTACTTATCCATCGAATTTTCTGGCCAGAGAACCACTTAATCATCTAGGGGGATCCTTATATGCTTCATGTTGCGCAATCAAGTCATTCTGTAATGCTACATAGCACTTCGACTTTGATTCTTCATAAACAAGTATAAATACCACATGTTGACTACCATTTCAGTCTGCTGAGTTGACAGACCCGATACCCTTCTTAAACATAGCTGGCACTTAAACTGCTTCTATTCACGCTTGGAGGTCAAATCTCCAATGTGTAAGCCTCTTGTGCTAAAAGGCATCCTCAAACACAATCTGCTCACCCCACCACCAAACAAAATAACAAGCCCAAATTTTTCAAAGGAAGGACAAGAACCAAAGAAAGGGTAAATCAACATAATCCTAAGAAAATCAACAAAATCAGTCCTGCGGAGTCGATCAACATAATCCTAAGCCAAGTACCTAAACCTAAGAATTCAAGAAACAACACATGTGAAGCAAAAATAAATGAATCAAGCTACAACTATTGACGTTAAATCCATCAAAAAGAATTCAGAGTCTCAGAATACAACATATAGTAGTGAAGAAAAAGAAACAAAAGAGAACCTTTTTGGTTCTGACTTCTGAGTTTATCAGTCTCGACAAACTGCAGCATCACCTTGCTCAACTCCACTCGAAAAAGATCTAAAAACCCTAACAACCCAATATGACCAACATCATAAAAAGCCTAAATTTCGAATCTTTATTGGAATCCCGTGTGCCCAATCCGACACGCAGCAGGACTAGGTTTTCTAAAAACCGAATCTTCATTGGAACCGGATATTATGATGTTTCTTGGTTAATTTTATTTTGAATAAAAAGTTTTATATGACAAAATATTGATTTAAAAAAGGGATAAGTTGCGAGGAACATATACTACTAAAATAAATAAAATATTTTTTACTGTAGTGAAGAATGATTGATTTCACTTAGCACAATTTATTTTGATATTTATTTCATTCGGGTGCATCTAGGGGTGTTAATGAGCCGAGCGTTCGTGAGCTACTCGCGAGTAAGTTCGGTTAAAGGTCGGCTCGATAATAAACAAGTCAAGCTTGAACATGGTTTCTCGACTCGATTAATAAACAAGCCGAACATGAACAGAGGGGTGTTCGGCTCGTTTATGTTCATGAACGGCTCGTTTACCTGCTTGATTATATGCTCGATTAGAGCTTGTTTATATATTCGATTAGTACTCATTTATTTTTTCAATTAAATTAATCACATACTTATTGTACATGATTCTCTGTGAACAACTCCATTAAGTGAAGGCTTTTGATTTCAAGTTGAACAGGAGTTAGGGGGAGTATTCGGGAATTTCCCGAAATTCCGACCCGAAAAATTTCCTGAAAAAAATTTCCCGAGACTAAATTTTTATTCCGTTTTCCGACCCGATATATATCAATTTACCGACAATTCGTCATATCTAATCTAAATCATATTTGAATATTTCTTAAAATTATGTCAAAAAAATTGATTATCCAAAATATACTCTCAAAAATAAAAATAAAAATATTTAGACTAATTTAATCATAAAAATAGTGTAATATTTAAATATTTATAATAATTAATTTATTCTTTTTCGGTAAATCGGGAAATCGGTAAATTTCCCGATTTCAAAATCTCTTCCGTTTCCCGACCTTTTTTTCCCGAAAAAAAATCGGTAAATTTACCGATTTCCCGATTTTCCCGACCCGAAAATTGTCGGAAGAAAAAAATCGGCTCGTTAAATCGAAAATTACCGATTTTTGCTCACCCCTAAGAGGAGTTAATTTTTTGTGAAATCTCTAAACAGAGACTTTTGTATTGAGAATTCATGTAGTTGGTAATAGTTAATCGAGTAGCTTGTTTATATGAATTCGAGCAGCATGTTTTACAAGCTTATGATTGATCAAGCTCGCGAGCCGAGCTCGAGTAGGCAAAAAATTAATCGAGCCGAGCTTGAGCAAGATATATTAAGGCTCGTCGTCGAGTAGAATGAAAATCAGACGAGCCGAACTTGAACATATCGATGCTCGGCTAGGCTCGTTTACACTCCTAAGTGCATCGATTCATTTCTTCAACAAATTTATTTGATGCTTGCCATCTCTTCAACTCACATCGTTTGGCATTGTACTATTCCTTATTCGGTTCCCTTGCTCTGTTTGCACATGGATTTTACTTAAGATAGATTTGATGTTTTTACACCCCACCTTAGGTATTTTTTTTAGATTTTTTGATAAAAAATGTTCGGTATAGATTGATGATCGATATGTACATAATGATTTATATAACTAGAGTTAAATGTAGCTCTTTACATAACCGAACAACTGTGTTCTCATCATAATCGTGTCTAGTTCTGTAACATCGTTCCATGTCCACAATATGCAGCCACAGAGGCACAGACTCTCATCATTCAAAATGGAAACTTTGTCGAGTTAAAGTAAATCATAAATGATCATCTAGCCTGTCACCAAGGGCTACCTTAACTTGTTTGTCATGACTCATAAGATGAGATGCGATCTTAACTAATCAGTCACATCAAGGGTTACAGTATTCTATTTGCCATCTTCTGAAAAATGCTTGATCCATTCGACTCCATAAA
Source organism: Sedum album (assembly GCA_006409495.1). NCBI lineage: Eukaryota > Viridiplantae > Streptophyta > Magnoliopsida > Saxifragales > Crassulaceae > Sedum > Sedum album. The sequence goes on along the minus strand of QZGG01001369.1, from coordinate 8,311 downwards.
TCGGCACATTCTTCAGATCTCTCAATATCATCACTATCTTTCTTCCACAATGGTGCCTTGATCATCATTCCCTCCTCCCACATTAAACTAATCCTTTTTTAACAATATCCAACTCTGAATTTCATCAATCAACATGAATTTCCAGGCCCCTTTTTTATAAATTTCTTAGGACCAAATTCCAAATATCTGAATATAATTAAACATCATCCTATTTAAACCAATGTTTAATGCATCTATACAAAAAATGTTTTGGCGTCTGATCCTGAAAATCTGGATAAGATTAAAAAACCAGGAAACTATAAAATCATGTGTTGAGGTCGTAGCCGTTGGCTTTTTCAGTTTCTTTTTCTTCTCTTAAACAATCGATATTCAATTTGCTTTACCTCTCCATTTCCTTTCGCCCAATTGGTTACTACCCATCTGAAATCTCCACGTTCTGATCACTCTCCAACCCTAAAGTCACTACCTTTCACAATCGTTCTAAGCGGATGTGCTTGTAAAGCCATGACGACTCTAAAGGTCACTCCTTTACATCCGACTCCCCCGAAAATGAACAGGTTTGTTGTCTTTTCGATCAGATCTTGAACTGGGTACTGTTGAAATTGTGAAATCTGATCTGGGTTTGGATTTTTTTGACTAGCAGAATGGTGGGAGGAGTGGAAGCGTTTACAGTAGTGGGGTTTCTGAGCCGATTAGGAATTGGCGAGATGTGTTTTGGTTATTAGTGTTTGTGGTTCATTTGATGTGTTGGCGGCAGGGCTTGTAGTTTTAGGGCTTAATAGATTTAGGAAGACAGATAGGTTTAACCTGCAGAAGTATGGGTATTTGCAGAATAAGAAGGATTTGACTGAGGATTATTGGCCGTTTTATGCGGTGGCTGGTGGTATTGGGGCGGTGATTGGGTGGGCTTGGCTGTTGTTTTTGGGTCTAGAGCTAACCAGATGATGAAGGTGTCTGTGCATATCTTGACGACTTATTTGGCTGTAATTAGCGTCTTGTGCTTTTGGAGTCATCAGTTCTTTTTGTGGGGTGTGGTGTTTGCTGTCTGGGCTGGTTTGCAGTTCCTGTATGTAATTTCAGTCATTGACAGGTACTTCAGTTTATCCATTTTGTGCATTTAAATTTTTTTGATATCTAAATCATTTCGTCATTTGATGTGTGAGTGAAGTTATTTGTTACACGGAGTATAGTCCATACCGAATTAAGTAGGGATCTGGATTGATATCTAATGCACACCTCTGCTATATATTCTTTGTTTTTAGTTTTGAAGTTGAAATCATGTTATGATACTAGTAAAAGGGGGTTGAGTAGAAATTGGGAAAGTTGATCACAGATAGATGATATTTGTAAATTATAATGGTTCTTGAACCTTTTGAAAAGTGCTCCTTTAGGTAATCTGACAGGTTGTTGTTGTTCTTTTTTGGAAAGGTTACATAGTTTTTCTATCTTTGGAATTCACTATGTTTTGTTAAATGACTTTTGAATATTCACACTTTGTTGGAGTCAAATATAATCTTAGTTATAGGATTATGTTTTTCTTTAAGAAATAGCATTATGTGTCCCTCTCATCAGATTACTTGAGAAGTTGAGTTTGACCTTATGGTTTTAGTTGCATCCAAAAAATTCGGTCAAAGAATAGTATTTTCCTTGTTTTCATCTTTTTTGCTTTGTGTACCTGCTTCTGTACCCAAGGATGTTGTTAAAAGTTCCTTACGAGTAAAAATTTGATTAATAAGATGCAAACGCAATATAAAGTTGTCCATGATCGCTGCGCACATGCAGGGATCAATATACTTTTCTCCTAAGTTTTCTCGTTTACTTGTTTCAGACTTCCCTTTACTATGCTAGTGCTGCAGAAGTCTGTACAAATGGTATGGAACCTCCCAGAAGTCATGAGAGTAGCATATGCATTTATGTTTGTGATGCTTTTATGGATGGGAATATGGTCCTTTGGAGTGGCTGGCGTGGTAGCTTCAAGTACAACTGATGGCAAGAGCGGACTTGCATGGCTTCTTGTTCTGGTAAGATCGATTTTTATTTCATTTTTCAGTGTTGTTGGATTTTATATGACTAAGTGAATTTTGTGCTCCATTTTTTTCAGGGACTTTCAGTTAGCTTATTTTGGACCGGTGCAGTCCTTTGTAATACCGTTCATGTCATTGTTTCTGGAACAGTGTTTCTTGTTCTCTTTCATGGTGGCCAAGAAGCTGAAGGAATGCCTCCTAAAATAATGATGAAATCATTACGTTATGCAGTAACAACCTCGTTTGGAAGCATTTGCTATGGTTCGCTCTTCACTGCCGCTATTCGCACTTTACGATGGGAGGTAAGATTTTCCTTCGCATTGACAAATTTAGATAACTTATTTTTACATATTTCAAACCAAGGGGAATATGATACTCTCATGATAGTCAATATTTTCAGATCAGAGGCATCCGTTCAAAGATAGGAAAAAATGAGTGCCTCCTCTGCTGCGTTGACTTTTTATTCCATCTTGTGGAGACTCTTGTTAGATTCTTCAATAAATATGCATATGTCCAGGTACTTCATTTCTTTGTGCGCTCATTTGTGTCTCAGTCATGCTCACATGAGCGATTCAATGTAAAAACTTGATGTTCCTGGTGGTAAGTGGTAATGTTTATTGTGGTATCGGGTTTTAAGTTGTGAAAAATCATGTGCGTCAAGTCATCTTTACTGGTGTTTTGCATCATTTGATTTAAACAGATTGCAGTCACTGGTAAGAATTTCAATCATTCAGCTAGAGATGCATGGGAGCTATTCCAATCAACTGGTGTCGAAGCTCTTGTTGCATATGATTGCTCTGGTGCTGTTCTTTTTATGTGCACTGTACTGGGAGGCCTTGTTGCCGGGACCTGCGCAGCAGCTTGGGCATGGATTAAAGTTGGTGAAAGAGTACTAATGGTCGGATGTACAGCTATGCTCATGGGAATGATTCTCGTAAGTCTTATACATTATTTTCCTCAAAAACTGTACTATTTGCTCAATTAGTATTCAAGTGTTTTGTTTGGTTACAGGTAGGGTTGGCTATGGTTGTGGTGGAAAGTGCGGTTACATCTATTTATATATGTTATGCGGAAGATCCTATGTTAATCCAAAAGTGGGATTCGGAGTTCTGTAATCAAATGTCCGAGACACTGCATTTACGACTCCAACATAGAAGCAGTCGAGCAAGTGAAGTCTTGACACACAACCGTATTGATACCAATACCCAAGTGCGATCATGACTCTCGCTATATGATCTTTTAATGCATTCAGGTTATACGATGATTTTGTTCACTTGAAAATACTAACTAGGAATTTCACATTTCAGCCATTTTGTGTAAAGTTTGTGTAACTGAGTAGTAGATGGATTTTAGTTTGTTACAAGAACATATTTCAACTGACAGTACGATAATATCAAAATTTTATTTCAAATACGCAATTTTATGTAGTATGTTTGGTTGGTGGAATATTTTCACAATGGAGACAATAACATATTCCATTCACACATTTGCCATCAAAACAATACTGACAATTTCTTCCGCAATCCTCCCTTGATATGCAATTACTGATGACTTTGTTACTTTCATACATTTTCTCATACGATTCTACAACAACAAAGATACAATAAAAACTTACTAAGAAACTGTTTTTCTACTCCTCAAACCAAACTATAAAACAATAAAGAGTGATAAATCAAATTGAAATGATGTTATTTTGAAACATCGATTGTGAATGTGTACTCACCAACAAGAATGCATCCGACAAGACAAAAAACAATGGCCAACAGGAATTGCAGTGATATTTGATTATTCTTCATTGTGAAGATTTGTTTGTAATTTATTATGTGCTTGAAATGTTATTGCGGTCTAGTTATATAATGTAAAATCGTCTGATATAGTCAGTACACAGTGAGTGAGATATTTAATCAAGTTCATACATACTTGTTGACTTATGTAAGTATATTTATTTATTTTTTTGGGTAAGTTAATACTAAAATTTGAGGACATCTCAATTCGCTTTGAATAAGTTTGGAAAACTTTCGTGTTTTTCATGTTTACCAAAATAAGTTTTAAAACTAGGCAGCCTTATTTCCAAGAAAATAGATAACGAAACTCAAGCATTAAAAAATGATGGGAAAAATTCGAGGATAAGCGTTGATTGACCTGTTAACTATTCTTTTTGTCCCATTATTTTTGTCTCTTTCATTATAATATATTTTACTTATATAAGAGAAGAGGATCAAAAATGGACATAGATAGTAATTATGGTTTTTGCAAGTTCGACCATCAAATTTAATTAAAGATTAATTTAATATCAAAAGTTGTACAAATTAAAATCAATAATTCTATTTTTCTTATGGTAGTAGAAAAACTACATATAATCCTACCCAAATGATGAGAAACATGGAATTTTAACTATAAAATCCTAATTATTGAATTTGATCATACAACTGTTAAAATTAAAAGTGATTATAAATAAAAGTGGCGGTTGCATTAACAAAAGTGATTATCATACAACGGTGATATTTGAAGCTTTTTTTCGTATGCATGTTACTATTAGTGATGCAGGAAGATTCACGTTCGATTCAGGAGGAATAATTGAATTGGGCTTCTTATCGGACTTTACTTTAATTTTGCTTTTATCCCACGTCGGAGGTTGAGTTAGGATTAATATTCCTATGTCAGTATAAATAGATAGTTTTATTTATGTATTTATTATCTCTTTTATCCTAAATAAAATCTATTTTTGATATTAGCTAGTTAATTCCTAAATTTATCCTTTCCCAATCGCATTGCTTGTGCTTTTGGTTTTTATATCATTCCCCGATCGCATTGTTTGGCTTTCGGTTATATATCAAAAGTTTCCGCTTCGTCAGTTGATATCAGAGCAGACTTTTTCTGCCTTTTTATAGCTGATCTTTTAAATCAAAGTTTTTACTAGTAACTAGGATTTGTCTAAAAGCTACAATATTATCTACAACAACAGCGACAACAACAGTAGCAGTAGCATCATCGACAATAGCAGCAGTAAAAATGAAAGCAGAAGTAGTGACAACAACAACGACAACAACATCAGCAGTAGCAGCAACAACATCAGTGGTAGCATTGCAGCATCGACAACCGTAGCAGCATTAGTAATAATAATAGTAGCAGTAGCATCAACAACAATAGTAGCAGCAGCGATATCAGTAGCAACAACAACAATAGTAGTAGCACCATATCAGTAGTAGCGACAACAGTATAAGTAGCAACAGTACCAAACGATAACAACAACAATACTAGCAGTAGTAGCAGCGATAGCGATAGTAGCAGTGATAGTAGTAGTATCAGTGATAGCAATAGCAGCAACAACAACAACAGCCGTGCAGCGATATCAACAATAGTCGCGAGAACCACTTGAGTAACGATGGCTAATCAAGAAGCAAACTAAGCAATTACAAGAATAGAGTTCGAAAGACTTTAGGAAGAGTTCACTACCAACATGACGGCTTTAACACAACGAGTGGGGAAACTTTGAGTCAACAACGCAGTAACTAACAACTTAGAAGTAAACAACGCAGTAGTAGAACAAACTAACGTCGCACATCTTTTGAGGTGGAAGAATAGAACATGTAATAGCACCAAAGTGTAGAACTAATAGAATTAAGGAGTCATCGAACTTGAAGGGAGAATGTGCTAAGAGCAAGAGCAAGGTCATCAAGACTATCGTGTTAAGGTTGTCATTCCACTATTTTTTGAAACAATGGGGTGGAAGAATTTTTAGACTGACAGATTGACCTTGAACGCTTCTTCGATGTCATGGGAGTACTTGAAAGCAAACAAGTCAAGATGGTTGTTATTAGATTGAAGAGTGTTGCTTCTGTTTGGTGGGACAAAGTTACCACTTATCGACACATACAACGTAAAGAACCAATCAAGACATAGAGGCACATGAAGAAGTTGTTGTTGCAATGATTTGCACCCGGAATTAACGTTTCGTAATAAGTCAATCCTAATGTACACCATGAAGAAAAGAAATTAACTGTCGACAAACCTATAAAGAAATAGACATTGTCATTACCTTCGAAGAAAAGCTTCAAAAGGGGGATGCATCAACTCTAGTTGAAGTTGCAGTTCAAGATGCTGAAGAGTTCATTGTGAAAGAAGTTGCACCAGATATATTAATTGTTGAGGGAGGATATTATCGTAGCTACTCCAGAAGGCGTTGAACATAAATGTGATGTGATGACTGTTAAAGTTATGAATACATTTGAAGATGACAAGAACATGAAGGCTCAAATATTCGAGGACAATGATGGATTTGTTAGAGTAGAGAGTCAAATGTCAAGAGAACCGATTGATATGGTGTTGTCAGATGTGTTTGATAACAACCTCTGCGACAAAGTCTTATTTGTTGAACATATCATACAAGTATTGAAAGTGTTTTGAAGAAAGAAGTTATGGATACAAACTTTGTTGAAGGTGTGCTTCTCATTCGAGAAGAGAACTCGGGGTCGATTTCTTTAGAGGTGGAAGAGACTAATGCAGGAAGATTCACGTTCGATCCATGAAGAATAATCGAATTAGGCTTCTTATCGGGCTTGACTTTAATTTGTTTTTATCCCTCATCGGAGGTTGAGTTAAGATTAGTATTCCTATGTTAGTATAAATAGATAGATTTATTTATGTATTTATTATCTCTTTTATCCTTAATAAAATCAATTTTTTGATATTATCTAGTTAATTCTTAGATTTATCTTTCCCAATCGCATTGTTTGTGCTTTTGGTTTTTATATCATTCTCCGATCGCATCGCTTGTGTTTTTTGTTATCTACCCTAAACTTTCGCTTCGTTAATTAGTAACCTAATCTTTTTAGTTTGCGCCGTCTTCAACCCCACCACCGCCTGCTCGGCGACAGCCAGCTTTGTTTAAATTGAAAAATGCTACTCTGTCCTAGTTCACACTGAATGAACCAACACTAACACTCAACTTTACTTACACAGCAGAAGCCAGAGAATTACTCGTAAGTCGCATTCTTTTCCTCAAAAAGTGTAATATTTTTTTGATTAGTATATAAATATTTTTGTATGCTTACAGGTAGGGTTAGCGATGGTTGTGGTGGAATGTGCCGTTACATCTATATACTTATGTTATGCGGAAGATCCTATGTTAATTCAAAAGTGGGATGCGGAGTTCTGTAATCAAATGTAAGAGACACTGCATTTACGACTCCAACATTAAAGCAGTCGAGCAAGTGAAGTCTTGTCACACAACCGTACTGATATCAATACCCAAGTGTGATCGTGACTCTCGATCTCGACGGTCTATATGATTTATTATTGCATTCAGGTCATACAATTATTTCGTTTACTAAGTTGAAAATACTAACTAGGCCATTTTGTGTAAAGTTTGTGTAACTGATTAGATGGTTTTTAGTTTGTTACAAGAACATATTTTAACTGACAGTACGATAATATCAAAATTATTTCAAATACGTAATTTTTATGTAACATGATTGGTTGGTGGAAAAAATTCACAACGGAGACAATAACATGCTCCATTCAAACATTTGGCATCCAAACAATACTGACAATTTCTTCCGCAATCATCACTTGATGTGCAAGTACTGACTTTGGTAATTTCAGACACTTTCTCGTATGATTCTGCATCATAAAATACAAGAAATTATAATTGATAAATTGCAAGCACATATTATATTAATCCCAATTTGACCTAAAAGTTGACTTACAGGTCACATGATCCAATATATATATCACCAACAAGAATGCATCCGACAAGACAAAAAACAATAGCCAACAACCCGCAGTGATACTTGATTATTCTTCATTGTGAAGATATTTTGGAAATTTTTTATATGCTTAAATGTTATTGCGGTCTATATTTATAATGTAAAATCGTCTGATATACTAAGTACATAGTGAGTGAGATATTTAATCAAGTTCATAAATACTTGCTGACTTTTGTAATTATATTTATATAAGTTAATACTAAATTTGAGGACATCTCAATTCGCTTTGAATAAGTTTGGAAAACTTTTGTGTTTTTCATGTTTACCAAAATAAGTTTAAAACTAAGCAGCCCTATTTCCAAGAAAATAGATGACGTAATTAAAAAATGATGGGAAAATTTCTAGGATGAGCGTTAATTGATAAAGGCAATGATAGGGATTGTATCATTGAATTCATCTATTTTGGTAGATTCGTGAACTCCCTCTTCCATTCGTTGATTGCATTTTCTAGATGCACAAGATTGTGTAAATGCATTAATGAAACATGTGAGTTGCACATGTTTTGCACGTTATATGCAC